>BEXV01004251.1:12291-29649 GCA_003118195.1 Hemicentrotus pulcherrimus | reverse complement strand
ATTTTAGATATCATTGTAAATTATTTGATTGTGCTTCATGTTATTTATTGATTTCATTCTTATAAGCGCCAGATCTGCAAGACTACGTAAAAACTAGTTTGAATGGGCACTTTTGGGGCTGAGCAAATGTCGTCGGAGCAATTGCCGCTCGATGTGGAGCAAATATCGCAGGAGCAATCGTCGGCGGAGCATGTGTCTGGTTACCGTTTGACTAACAGAGGTAAACCTAGTACTGTATAATGATTTGCTTTGGAGGAACATGAATATCGAAATTTAAAAAAAGATAAGACAAGACAAGAGAAAGTTTGCGTGCGTTCATAAATTTACTTGTCATTGTGCTACATTACACATTCATCGAAGGACTGCTTTCTGCAATACACCAGACGTACATTTATGTCTTTCTTTCGTTCACAATCAAATTCATGTATACGTCCGTATTGTAGGGAGACGTTACAGAACAAGCGGTAGGATCTATAAAGTGAAAGTTTTGTTTACACATCCCTTAAATATAAAGGTGAGTTCTGGTAATGCGATTGCATTGTGAAAGAAAAGGAGTGGAATGGATCAGAAACAATTGATCATGTAGCATGTCTCATCATGAATCATCATAAATTTGGCCGAGTCTTGGTAAGTAATACAAGCACTGTACACAGAAAGCTATATATGGGACAACACACATGGTGTCTGGGCTAGTACTACCTCGATTTCCTTGTCTTTCTATGCTCATTACTCAGCCAGTATACATTTTCTTCCAAAATTGTTGGACACATGTCATTTATTTGTAATCTTGAACATTCAGTGTAAGTTTCGTTAGATTCTGTGAGAATTAATTTTCTTTTTTCAACCAGAACTGGAGTGTATCTTTAATCTTATATAATCAGCATAACCTTTTATTAATTAGCAGAACAAACAAGTCCTTGTTACAAAATACTTTGAGTGCATTTCAGCAAGTCAAGCAAGTTGGATGATNTTAGATTCTGTGAGAATTAATTTTCTTTTTTCAACCAGAACTGGAGTGTATCTTTAATCTTATATAATCAGCATAACCTTTTATTAATTAGCAGAACAAACAAGTCCTTGTTACAAAATACTTTGAGTGCATTTCAGCAAGTCAAGCAAGTTGGATGATCACTATTCCTGGTGATGGTGGTGGTGGTGGTGATGGTGGAGGTGGAGGTGGAGGTGGAGGGGAGGCGGGTGGGGGAATCAGGGGAGGTGGTCACTTTGGTGCCTGGTAAAAATATCACAAGTACAAGTGCCAGCGGTAAAATATATTATTTTATATTCATAAAGGAAAGATTCAAAGTTACTATTTGTATTGTTTTAGCACTGTGGATTTACCCCCATATGATCACATCATTCTGTGTACTTGATAGCTTTTTTCTACATCAAATGCATTTAAACATATTAATAAAACATAATATCAATTCAAAAGTGTATGCATCTAATATATACAATCGTACAGAAAGAGAGAGAGAGAGAAAGAGAAAGAGAGAGAGAGAGAGAGAGCAAGGAGTGTGTGTATGTGTGTGTTTGTGTGTGTTTGTGTGCGGGGGGGGGGGGGGTCATTTGAAATTGGTCCACCTTCAAAGCATATGATAGAATTACAGTTCAGGAAGAAAGCATTTGTTAACACATTCATGATTTGTTGGAATATGAATATAAATTACTTGATCCCGAAATAAATCATGGCAGACCTTTCCGAAATTAAGAATGGTGCCCTTAGGTCCTTTTAAGTCCTTTTATACTAATGTGAGTTTAGCATGATGACGTCACTTTAATCTGTAAATCGGTCAAATTACAAGTTAGCCCTTCATTAATCTAATAGTATGATTATTTGTAAAAGAGAATTAGCATGGTTACATCAATTCAAGCAGTATATCGGTCAAATGCAAGTAAACCCTTAATAAATCGAATAATAATAATATTGTGTGATTGTTTTTAACAGAGATTTAGCAGGATTACATACATTTAAGCAGTCAATAGGTCAAATGGAAGTAAACCCTTAATTGATATGATAATAATATATAGTATGGTTAGATTTTAACAAAGAATTAGCATGATTATGTCAATTTAAGCAGTCAATAGATCAAATAAAAGTAAACCCTTAATTCAAGATACTATGTCCCTTTTGCAGCCAACATCGAATTCTGTAGAATTTTGCAGGTATTATGAACACGTCATGTATGTCCTATTTGTGAAATTTAAACATTAACAACTGTCCTGATATTCAAATTATGCAAGGAAACCTGTTTACTAGCTATAATTCACTGTCAGACACTTTTTAGTGACTGACTCGCTTTTTTTCTTCTCCTTTTGTAATATATAATATGAGCTGTAAATGGTACATGAGCATTTTTCTACACCAATAACCCACTTCTTATCGCGGAAGAGGTTTACGGTACACCATGTGTAAAGTCCTAGAAGGAATAAGGAAAGTGGATAAAAATAAAAGTGAATTGGAAAGGCGAGAGAGTGGAGGTTGGAAGGAAGAGTATCTTTCGAAAGTGAGTGTAGTCCTGAAAAGGACTGTAAACCAGAAAAAGTTGTAGACAGGATGAGAGGTTGAGTAGAAGACTGGATTGAGTTGAAGAGTTAAGTAGATGTGAGAAGCTGGCTTTACTTGGCGAGTAGAGTGGAGTGGACTACACTCACTTTCGAAAGATACTCTTCCTTCCAACCTCCACTCTCTCGCCTTTCCATTTCACTTTTATTTTCATCCACTTTCCTTATTCCTTCTAGGACTTTACACATGGTGTACCGTAAACCTCTTCCGCGATATTCATACTACCATGCAAACCTTCAAACATCATCTAACCCACTTCTTGTATGGCCAAAATTAAACTGATTGAATACATGCGCAGCATAAAACGTACAACCATTCGGTACAATGGCCTGAAAATCGGACTATTACTTACTGGCTCTATAGCTCTTAAGTCGATTATTTTCCCACTTAAAGACATTTTCAAGCTCCTCATTTTTTTAGGGAAGTTCAATATTGCTATTATCTTTCAAATGCTGTTAGAATTTAACTTTTTCTTTTTTGTTTGGCCTGCAAATGGGCTATAGTACCTTTAAAGAGGCATGTTCCCCGTATTCTAGAGGGCGTTCAAAATACGTACCCGCTGGCGGACGGTGCTAGCTGCCTATTGCACCAACACAATACGGCTCTTACGCAGATGGCATGTTCCGAATGCCCGCACAATGCCGATTATCGCATACATGTGCCTAAGTAATACCAATCGCAGTTCGGCTCTAAGATTCGGCTGCCTTTTCCACCCACTTTCGCGACGTCACGATCGGCAGCGATTAGCTGGCTTGCCGAAGGCAGGCCAGGCCGCGCCTACTTTGATTGACAGCTGTATGCATATTAGAAGTCGATCTTCGGAACCAAGATGGCGATGACTAGAGCAGTGATAACTAGACTGGCGGGATCATGCCCCTTAAATATAATAATATGAGTGTTTGTAACAGAAAATTAGCATGATTACATCAATTCAAGCAGTCAATATATAAAATCCGAGTAAACCCTTAATTAATCTAATAGTAATATATATTATGATTGTTTCAGAATTAGCATGATTATGTCAATTAAAGCAGTCAATCGGTCAAATGCAAGTAAGCCCTTAATCATTATACAAGTATGATACAAGTATGATAGAGAATTAGCATGATTACATCAATTCAAGCAGTCAATATATAACGTACCAGTAAACCCTTAATTAATCTAATAATATGATTTTTTTTGTAACAGAGAATTAGCATGATTACATCAATTCAAGCAGTCAATATATAACGTACCAGTAAACCCTTAATTAATCTAATAATATGATTTTTTTTTTTTGTAACAGAGAATTAGCATGATTACATCAATTCAAGCAGTCAATTAATCAAATACAAGTAAACCCTTAACTAATCTTAACATATGATTGTAACAGAGAAATAGTAAAATTACATAACATTACAAGCAATCAAAATATAACATACGAGTAAACCCTTAATAAATGTAATGATATGATTGTAACAGCGAATTACCATGATTACATTACATTGAATACAAGCAGTCAATATATAAGATACGAGTAAACCCTTAATAAATGTAATAATATGATTGTTTGTAACAGCGAATTACCATGATTACATCAATTCAATCAGTCAATAAATCATATACAAGTAGACCATTAATTGGTATAATTGTATGATTGTTATTTACAGAGAATTAGCATGATTGCATTAATTCAAGTAGTCAATATATCAAATACAAGTAAACCCTTAATTATTGTAATAATATGATTGTTTGTAACAGAAAATTAGCATGATTACATCAATTCAAGCAGACAATATATCAAATACAAGTAAACCCTTAATTATTTAATAGTAATATATTATATGATTGTTTGTAACAGAGAATTAGCATGATTATGTCAATTTAAACAGTCAATCGGTCAAATACAAGTAAACCCTTATTCGTTATGAAAGTATGATTGTTAGTAATAGAGAATTAGCATGAGTATATCAATTTAAGCAGTCAAGATATCAAATACAAGTAAACCATTGATTTTCATAATTGTATGATTGTTATTTACAGAGAATTAGCATAATTACATCAATTCAAGCAATCAATATATCAAATGCAAGTAAACCCTTAATTAATATAATAATAAGCTTGTTTGTGACAGAGAATTAGCATGGTTACATCAATTGGAGCAGTCAATATATCAAATGCAAGTATACCTTTAATATATATATAAGAATATGATTGTTTGTAACAGAGAATTAGCATGGTTACATCAATTCAAGCAGTCAATATATAACATACAAGTAAACCCTTAATTAATGTAATAATATGATTGTTTGTAACAGAGAATTAGCACGATTACATCAATTCAAGCAGTCAATAAATCAAATACATATAACCCTTTATTATTCTATACATATGATTGTTTGTAACAGAGATATAGCAAAATTACAGTCACATCTCAAATGCAAGTAAATCCTTAATTAATCTAAAAATAATCATTGTTCGTTAGAGAAAATGAGCATGATCACATTAATTCTAGCAGTCAATAGATCAAATACAAATAAACCCTTAATAAATCTAAAAGTTTGATTGTTAGTAACAGATAATTAGCATGATTATTTCAATTTAATCAGTCAATTTATTAAATGCAAGTAAACCTTTAATTAATATTAATATAATGATACAGTATGATTGCTTTTTGACACAGAATTAGCATGATTACATCAATTTAAGCAGTCAATATATCAAATGCAAGTAAACCCTTAATTAATCTAACAATAATATAATATGATTGCTTTTTTAACACAGAATTAGCATGAATACACCAATTAAAGCAGTCAATATATCAAATGCAAGTACACCCTTATCTAAAAAAATATGAGAATAGATAACATAGATAACATCAATTCAATCAGTCAAACACAAATAAGCCCTTAATTAATATAATAGTGTATAATTGTATACAATTTGATATTTAGCATATCCAGAAGAAAACCCATCTCTCCATAAGCAGTATGTAACTAATTAACTACATTTTGTTTTTGGAGTTCCGTTGTCATATTCGTTCTCTGTCAGTAGGTTGGTGCCCTGGTGATCAATAATGGATTGGATTCCAAACCACACTATTGTTCTGTAATGAAGAAAAACAAAAATTGAAGAAAAAAATAAAATTTGAAAGAAAACACATATCAAATGATATGTATACTAATCACATTAACACAACTTTTTATGTACTACAAGAATGTATGAAACAAACCTTAACATATTTACGAACTTAGTAGAAAATAAAGGATGACATTAAACAGTGCACACGGAACGCAAGTTAGACTTTGGTTTTGTGCGTGCCCTATTTTAAGCAGGCGCAGCGGGCGCACTGCATAGTCTACTCACAAGTTGCTTGTATATTAATCGTTTATGTATTTTTAAGTTATAGTAATATAATTTTAAATAGTAAATCTAATACATGTATATCTAAAGCTCATATTTTGAATATGGAACTAGTAATATATTAAACAACATAGTGTCTGCTGACTAGTACACTCTAAAATAGACAGAATACATGAGGGGTGAAAGAAAGGAAGCATTGTGAAATATCAAATTTCTACATGAATGTCTAAGAAAATTCAGTAAACTGATATAATACTGGGAATGGTCCGAAGAAGTGGAAGTGTCGTGTTATAGTTTACAAATGATACACAGGTGTGAGTGCGTTATGGCAATGTGGCGCATGTGGGCATTTTACAATAATAATATTGTGCAATAAAATGCATTATACACCGCACTTAAGAAATCAAGCAATCTGATTGGTCGAAATTGCAGTCATGGTCTAAGCCATTCCCGTAAATAAACGAAAAATGCCAAACCCATGTAATAGTTCTTGAGGAAATCGGTTAAATCCCGGGAAAATTCCAGTTACGGGAAAATAGTTCAGTCTTGATGAAAAACTTATTTGAGCGAGCGCGGATACCAAACGTGTGTGCGAATCAGTGGTCGCTAGCGGACAGCAAGCTCACCAAAAGGGTACGTGAATCTTATTATTAGCCGTAGGTCTAGATATAGATTGTGATTTTATTGTTAGCGATAACGATGATACAGGTATCGAAGATTGTATAATGCAAGTATTTGAATTCATTTGGTGGAAGAAAAGTTGAATTCTAGTCCGTTTTGTGCATCATTGCAGCGCTGAATTTGTTGTGTTTGTCGCTAATCTCTGACAAATTTAAATAGCTTTCGTGATGGTATTTCATGCAAAATTTCTGTTATATTGAAAAGCACTGATTCTAGTCCTTATTTTTTATTTGTTTCTTGTCTGTTTTAGTCATTTAATAGATGAATTACTTGAATTCTGAGCACATTTCAGTAACACAGAAAAATCAGCCCGTTTATAGTCCCACACACGAATTTGTATGTACCTTGTGCCCTTACACTGCTTAGTCTGATGTCAAAGACCCTATTTTTTAATCAACAAACTAGAGAGACGCCAAGGTGGTTTCATAAGTTGACTCTTTTTTTCAGTATACAAAAGTAATAATGACTGCTTTAAAAGACATAGTTATTTTTATACGCTCTCTCAAAGCGGTCATTATTAATATACTAGGTGCAGCCAAGAGCATTTTGTGCCATTGTTAATACCTGAATAGCGCCACATGTTCGCCATAACGTCACGAACGAAAACCTGTATATCATTTGTTTCATATAGAAATGGGTCTACTATCAAATCTTAGCAAGGCGATAACACTGTAACCCTGCAAACCTCAAAACAAACGAGAAAAGAATTCGTCACTGAAGACGAATGAGGTGGTCTGAACGCTTTTTTTGTGTGTGTATAAGGATCTCATATGGAGAGATGAAGAGAGATAGAAAGAGATGTATGGCAGTAGATACATAAAGGGGGGAGTGAGACGGAGGGGGGGGGGGGGTAGTGATGTAAACAAAACATGAGCTGGACAGGGAGATAAAAGAGGAATCAGAATGACTTCACTTGGAAGGAGAGAGGATAGTAAGGAAACATGGAATAGGGGTGACCTAAGAATACAAAGGGCGAAAGAAAGAGCTAGAGAAAATTAAGGAACATCTTAAGACATAAAAAGGGAGAACGGGAGCCAGAGGCGGGAAAGAGATATACAGTCAATTTTCCATAAATTTGCTGACGTCTTAATATGCAACTTTGTATTTTGTGTTCAAAGGCCAAGTGGGACACGAAATTTTATCTACGATTAATGGTCTATCGAAATATGAAAAGAAAATAGGGGTCAATGGGCATCCTAAAGAGCTATAATGGATTTTGTACAGGCATTTTTTGCCCACATAATAAGTATTACAAGAGCTCGTGCGCACAGATATTTATCTGGAACGGACGCTCATTCCGTTATTAATGGTCATAAAGATATAAACATGGTATCAAATTGTTCGGAAAATATATGGGGAATATCATGTCATAAAAAAGAGGAGCATTTATGTTGCGTTCGGTCATGACAAACGAAAACGCGAGCGTGATTTTTTTGGGACAAATGCTTAAAATGGCCTGAAACGTATGCAAAATGAATTTGAGATGATTTTGATCGTTTACAATTTGACGTACAGCTACCGAACGTCATCAACTACGAGGGACGTAATGTTCCCCACCCCCTGCGCATTCGCGATCTTCCGAGCCACGTTCCATTCCAAATCACACTATGTAAGTCGGGAAAAAAATCCTTGAATTCTCGTCGTCGTAAAAACGCCAATGTGGGTGCAGTTTCCTCTGGATCCCTGTTTAAACTTTAAACTTGAAGAAGTCCAGACGACTCGGTAACAAGATTTTTTGTTTAAATTATCATATCAAGTCATTATTTTTATTTCATCTTCTGCCATATATTGTTATTTGTTATTATTCTATCTTTTTTTTTTCTCCATCTTTCATCTTCTTTCCTATCTTTGAATTTTATATTATTAATTCATTTCTCTTCCTGTCTATTCCCTGTTGATTATTCTATCATTTCTCTTCTCGTCATGTTATTCCTTGTTTTTCCTCTATCTTTTCTTTTTCTGTTTTTCTTATGTTGTTTGTTGTTTTTCCATCTTTAATTTTCTCTTCTATCTTCCATTATCTATTCTCTATCATTTTCTCTTTCTGTCTTTCCCTATTTTATTCCTTTTTTTCTTCTATCATCTTTTATGTTATTATTTATTATCATTCTATCATTTTTCTTTCTATCTTTACTCATATTTTTCTTTTTTTCTTCCTTCTTTCACCTGTTTTATATCAGTTTTTTTTTTTTATCGTTCTATCATTTTCTTCCTACCATTCATTACGTAAATCTTTGTTTCTCTCTACTATCACCTTCTCTTGTTCAATTTGATGTATTATTCTATCCCTTCTGTAATGTTATTCTTTGATATGATCATTCTATCACTTTCTCTTTCTGTCTTTCGTTATGTCATTCTTTGTCTCTTCCTTCTATCACCTTCTCTTTTGTTATTTTTTAAAATCATTCTATCACTTTCTCTTTCTGTCTTTCTTTATGTTAATCTTTGTTTCTTTCGTTTACCCCCTTCACTTAAGTTATTCTTTGTTTTTCATTCAAAAATCACATTCTCTTTCTGCGTTCCCGATGTTATTCTTTGTTTCTTACTTGTATCACTTTCTCTTATGTTATTCATTAATTTTATTATTCTATTAATTTCTCTTTATATGGCTAGATTTTTAAAGAGAGGTATATAATAGATAACAATAAAGTGTTTACAGACATTTCCGAATCATTAAGAACTATTACAAACCCAGACTATTAGCAATAGTATTATTTAAATTAATTAAAACATATTTGGAATTTGGAAAGGGAAACTTTAAAACTTACAACTATGCATTATATCTCCACATAAAGTGGGTAAAAAGAGCCACAAAACAACGCTGCCGAGGTATCAGCATTTGCAAAAGTGTGCCAAATTCAAATACGGTTGGCAAAACTCTATTGATCAATCACACTGCGAATGCAAAGAATTATCAAATGCAAAGAATCTTCAACGTATCATTTCTCTCCCATCTACGAAATAGCGAGTCCTGAAATTGCGACCATCATGAGCCTGTTGGAAAGACGATGACAAAAAATCACTCGATATTTTTTTGTTTTCTTGAAACATTATCTATAAATCATGCAAAAGGATACCGATTAAAAAAATGTAAACAAATAAACAAGCACCCATTATGTATAAAGAATCACTCCAAAACAAAATCATCTTTCACTTGACCTGTTTACTAATGTTATGCATACTTTTTTACACAAATATTCCTCCTGAATAGTCCAAAACTTGCCAGAGGATTGTCCAACATAGAATGAACTAAGTAGAGAAAAGTGGATCCCATTCATAGGGGTTTAATTATGAGTTATTCATGAATTATAGTAGATAAATGAAATGGCTGGTAATGAGGAGAAGAAACCTAGATCGGAAGGGTTAGTAAACAGAATACATGAGGGGTTAAAGAAAAGGAATAAAATATGACCTGACAAACATTGTAAAATAACAGATTATACATGTATTTCTAAGAAAATTCATTATATTAAGACTGGGAATGGTTCATTTTCCTTAGACTTATTGTCAAAGTGGAGGTGTCGTGGTATAGAGGTATATAATGATTCGTTCACTCGACTTTCTATCCAAGGGTCCAGGGTTTGAATCCAAGCCAAAATCGATTCAATTAATTGACTCTGCAAGATACACACATGACCTAATTAGGGCAGGAATCCATCAGTCGGTTCTTGAGATAATTCGATCACGAGAACGGGACGTACGGATGTAGGGACAACCCTAAAACATATTACCTTCGGCTACTTCGTAGCGGAGGTATAACAATAAAGTGTTAGAGACATTTACGATGCATCAAAAAGTATTAAAAACCCAGATTATTATAATTCATATTATTTACATAAATTAAAACATATTAGGAACTTAAAAAGGGCAGCTTTGAAACTTAAAATGCATCGAATTTCCACATATATAATATATTTTAGGGTTGTCCCTACATCCGTACGTCCCGTTCTCGTGATCGCATTATCCCAAGAACCGACTGATGGATTCCCGCCCTGCTGAGGTACCTGTATTCGCAAAAGGGTGCCAAATTCAAATACGGTTGGCCGAAAGCTATTGATCAATAACACTGCGAATGCAGAGGATTGTCAAATGCAAAGAATCTTTAACGTACCATTTCGCTGCCATCTGCCAAAAAGGTATTCCTGAAATTGCGATCATCACAAAGCTGTTGGCAAGAGAAACAATAAAGAATCACTAGATATTTGTTTGTTTCTTTGAAACATAATATACTGATGTTAAAACCGATAATCAAGAACCCATATATATATACTGAACAATAAATCAGACCAAAACAAATTCATTTTTTGCTTGACCTGTTTTCTAATTTGATGCATACTTTTTAAACAAAAGTTCCTCTTGATTAGCCAAAAAGGCGCGAAAGGATTGTCCAACGTAGAAAGAACTATTGTAAAGCAAAGTGGATCCCATCCATATAGATATAATTATGAGTTATTCGTATAGCAGGTAAATGAAAGATCTGGTAATGGGGAAAAGACACATAGATCGGAAGAATAAGTAAACGGGATCTATGAGGGGTTTAAAAAAAGGAGTAAAATGTGACATGACAAGCATTGTAAAATAACATATTTATACATTTATTTCTAAGAAAATTCATTATATTAAGACTGGGAATGGTTTATTTTCCTGAGACTCAATGTCAAAGTGAAGGTGTCGTGGTATGATGGTATATAATGAATTATTCACTCGACTTTCCATCCAAGGGTCGAGGGTTTGAATCCAAGCCAAGCAATAATGTCCTTCGGCTAGAATTAATCCACATTTTCTAATATCTATCGAGGTATTAAATGGGTACCAGGCACGATGCGAAAGTCAGTGTAGTTTGCTAAGCATTGGAGTATTTGTAAAGTGGCATTTAGCTGGAATATGCATACATTGTATGTGGGCAAGCTCGAATCCGATTACCAGGGTAATGATATATGTAACTAGATGGTACTTTGACAGCCTGCAGTGGAAAAATGATGCCTCCGTCATAGAGCAATTTTACAAACCAAAACAGAAGCAATTTTTCAAATTCAAATTTCTAAGAATATCGTGATTACAAGCTATTTCTCATAAACATGTATGACTCTTTGATCTTTTACTTCATGACCCTAAAATGGAATCAGTTCATTGGCTTTGTAAAATATACATGTCCTAAGTTTGATTGCAATCCATCCGTCAGTTGAACGAAAATACGTTCGCAAGCTATTTTTGCATGTATAATTAGCCTCATGTCCTTTGACCTTCAACTTCGTTACCCTCAAACCTTATCAGTTCATTGGTTCAGCAAGATACATACATGTCCTGAGTTTAATGGTAATCTGTCCTTCTGTTATAATGATAATGTGGTCACAAGCTATTTATGCATACATAATGAGCCCTGTGACCTTTGAATTTTGACCTCGTAACCCCAAAATCTAATCAATTCATTGGTCCTGCAAGATACAGTTAATTGAACTCAAGTATCTGTATTCGTTTTATTTGTTTTGATGTAAACATTTATTCATTTTTGCTAGCAATATTTCATATCTTGTATTTTTTTCAAATTTGTTTTTGTTTGTTTTTGTTTTGTTACTACTTTATTGTTTTGATTTAAACACATATTAGTTTTTATATATTTGTTCTCATTTACTATGTTATCTTTATATGTATGTAAATATGTTTTTGAATGTTTTTTATATGATTGTATGTTTGATGTAAAACTTGCATTTTTGGTCGTTGGACTTTTTGACAAGTCATGAATAAAACCTTCTTTGAATCTTGAAAAAAAAAAAACTAATAGGGCAGGAATCCATCGATCACTTCTTGAGATCGCGATCACGAGCTATTTGTACATACATAATGAGCCATGTGATCTTAGACCTCGTGACCCCAAAATACAATCGGTCCATTAGCTCTGCAAGTTACATATATGACGAGAGTTTGGAAGGAAGCCATCCGTCGGTTCTTGAGATAATGCGATCACAATAACGGGACGCACGGACAAAGGGACAACACGAAAACATAATACATACGGCTACGTCGTAGCGGAGCGATAAAAATAAAGCGTTAAGAGACATTTCCTATGCATTAAGAACTTGTACAAACCCAGATTATTATAATTCATATTATTTACATGAATTAAAACATATTAGGTACTTTGAAAGGCCAGCTTTTAAACTTAAAACTATATATCGAATGTCCACATACAGTGGTTAAAAGGCCACGCAACAACGCTGCTGAGGTACTGATATCGCAAAAGTGTGCTAACTCAAATACGGTTGGCCAAACTCTCCTGATCAATGACATTGCGAGTGCAGAGGATTGTCAAATGCAAAGAATCTTTAACGTACCATTTCTCTCCCATCTGGCAAATAGATATTCCTGAAATTGTGACCATCATGACGCTGTTGGCAAGACAAACAATAAAGAATCACTCAATATTTGTTGTTTCTTTCAAACAATATTTATACATTATTAACCTTAAAGGATACTAATTTAAAAACCGATAATCTAGAACCCATATGTATAATGAACAATAAATCGCACCAAAACAAAATCATCATTCGCTTGACCTGTTTACTAATCTAATGCCAACTTTTTAAACAAATGTTCCTCTTGATTCGCGTCAAAGACTTGCCAGAGGATTGTCCAACGTAGAAAGAACTTATATAAGCAAAGTGGATCCCATTCACAGTGGTGCCATTATATAGCTATTCATATACCAGGTTAATGAAATTGCTTGTAATAGGGTCTTTTAGATTGAGTGGACGATAACAGCGTAAACGTCCACTGATCATGTGTGTTTATGGCAAGCCGTTTTAACATGTATTCCTATTTCTTGATATCAAGAATTACCATTGCTTTACAACAGAAAATCATATTGATATCTAATCCAATTCTTGTTTTTAAGAAATAGGAATAAATGTTAAAAGGGGGGGGGGGCATGAAGACGCATGATGAGTGGACGTTCATGCCGTTCTCATCCACTCAATCTAAAAGTCCCAATTGCGAGAAAAGAAACATAGATTAAAGGAGTTAGAAAAACAGGTTTATTCAATGTGATCATTTATTGTACAGCTACTGATAATTCTTTACTGATATTCAGAGCTAGACATTTTGTGGTTATTTTAAACAGTGGTATAGCTCCTAGAGCCTTTACCCCTCTTCATGCCTTGATGATTTTCATGCCGAGGGTTGATTATTTTTAATATTTGTGATTATGTTAATAACCCTTGCTGTGCCGGGATCAAGTATATTATATATGTTGCACAAATAACCAGTTTTTTTCAAGCGCACATTGGCCTCCCCCCAAAAAGTGTAATTGATGTTAAATTTAGACCACGTTTAGAGCATCAATCATGCGTTTAAATAGTTTTGAGAAAAATGTATATTCTGCTTGGGATCTCATCTTCCTGTAATATGAAGCAATAGTAATCAAATGATGAGCATAAATTCAAGAGACTAAACTGAGACTCATTTTAGTTTCTCAATAATTGTCATGCATGAAAACGTTTAAAGTAGGCAATTACAGGCCCTTTAACACTTTCACGGATCGCATCACGGATCATCCCGGATCGTCGCTCCGGGATCATCCGTGTTATCTCCGGCATTACCGTATATACACCGGAGAGGCATCCGGCGTGATCCTTGGCGTACTGGCATATCCGGGGAAAAAATTAAGCTTGCTTAATTTTTTATCCCGGAGTTCACGGATGAAAAACAATCCGTCTTCTTCCCTGTAGGCTCCGCGTACCTCCGTGTAGCCGCCGAATACATCCGGGACAGTCCGTGTAGACACCGGTTGGTCCGTATTAACACCGGTTTCATCCGGGTTTGAAATTCCGTATATTTTGCCTAAATACAGTATACGAATGAATAGCCCGTGTGCATATTGCCATGTGACGAATACAGATGTACGTTTCATTTTGAAGACAATATACGTGCCAAGATGCCTTCGACAAGAAGCGGAAAAAGTCGAAGGGCACTAGCCAAAAAGGATCCACCTCCGATCCCATCTCCACCTGCAAGTAAATCCGATGAAGGCAACGAGTCAACCAGGGTATGTTTGCATGATCCCTCCACGCACCGGGGTTTATGCAAGGGGTTTCAGGGTTGTCCTTATCCACAAGATTGCCTTCAATGGTGGGGTTCTTGATCCGTAGGAAGCTGTGCAACACATAACAGGCCATTGTGATGGTGCTGACGCTCTCTGGTCTTTGAGGCATTTTGGTGAGAAGGAGCCTGAACCTTGACGCTGGTAGTCCAAAGGTATTCTCGACAACCCTTCGGGCGCGCGAAAGTCTGTAGCCTCCGTGTTCTTCCTTGAAATCCGTGTTACTGTGTTATGCGTTTCCGGCGTGGTCCGGATTGCTATACCTTTTCTGTCCCTGGAGACACCGTACTTGCCCGTGTATACACCCAGTTCGGAACGTATCCACACCGACATCGAGAAGAAATCGTGGTGTCGCACGCCGGAATATCCCGGATTAAGATCCGGGATGATCCGTGATGCGATCCGTGAAAGTGTTAAAGGGCCTGTGTACAAAAACATTTCTAACTACAAACAATGGGAAATGAAGTGCAGGTTTTTGAATTCTACAAATTGCTCATCTTTTTGGTAAATATTTGAACGCCTTTTGTATATCTATTCCATGATAAATAACATATTAAACATGGACTAAAGAATATTTGTTTTGTATACAAAGCTTTATTAACACGTGGACAACTCTTTATACCGGCGCAACAGTTCCTCCCAGTCGATACAATTCTTGACCAACGCCATACTCCCCTTCATCTCTGTAGAAGCCTCTGTTTCTTCTACTTGGATCCTCATACCGTCCTTCACTGAAGAAAAAAACAAAACATTATTATAATTTTGTTTATAAGTGTAAACATTGTGAATAATAGTAACACCAAATTTAAAAAAAAATGTGTTGAGACAGCAGACCATCACTGAGAACCGGAAGTGAACAGTCAAGTGGTTCACTGCATCTTAAAGATAGATCGAGAGGGATCTGTCGTTACATAGAGGTAGACAGTTTGATAAATAGGAGGATAGACATGTAAGTAATTAGGTATGTAGATACATAATAAACATAGATAGGTAGACATAATTTATAGATAAGTAGATTGATAGATAGATAGATAGGTATATGCATATGTATGCAAATAGGTAATAATAATTGCAGAACCTCAGGAAGAACAGTATTCAAGCTGATAAACTACCCCTGGGTAAACTATATCAATAGTATTGTTGTAAGTAGAGAAATAGATGGATAAAAAGAATGTAGGTAGATAAAGAGAGATATATATTGGCAGTTAGATTGATGTATATATTTTTAAAAGGTACATGCAGATAGATAACCAGATAGATAAAGGTAAACTGGGCATGAATGTGGTGTCTCTTCATATTCAGAGGTAAACGTATGATTCTTTAATAGTAGAGTAAAACAAAAATAATGACATTTGCTTTGTCTAAAAATAGATTCTAAACTAAATGTTTGGTTTATCGAGTTCATTCACAGAGTTAGTTTTTTTGATAAATACATTAACATAATTATGTCTTTTTTTGAATGGTGTACACTGATATGTAATGTTCTCCTTTGCCGAATAAATAATAATAATAATAATAATAATAACAATATACTAACACAATCTCAAGTTTGAAAATATGAACCTTTTTGTGAAATGTTCTTGCTATTAAAAGAACATTACTTTATTCTCTCATTTTTTCTGGGGAAGTTAACAAATATTGAATTGCTAGAAAACGTCTTTGGGAGTTATTGTTTTATATGGATAATATCTAACTATGATGCATGCAAAATTTCAATAAGAGCTATAGCACTTGGCAAGTTACCCTTATATACACGTAAGGCAGGTCCAAAACACACATAAGTTCCATAATTTATTAAATATTATAACATTGTCACCATGGAATTGTCAACATAAAACCACCATTTGATTTCATGTTGTCTGATTTTATTGTCTAATTCATGCTCTAATAGTCCTATCATCTTGCTACAGTCGTCAGATATACTGCAATCATAGATGTGGTCAGTAACTTATGGAGAACAACAGCTCGGGCTTGCTGATATGTTAATTTATTGTAATACTCACGCAAACATTGATTTCATTTGTTGATTTCGTGTGACACCTAGCATGAAAACGCAGCAGACACAGCTTACGAGGACGCAAACAAAACCAAACAATCCGAGAGCAATACCAATGATCGCTCCATGTGACAGTCCTTGAGGAGCTTGAAAAAAAGAAAGGATCAAAAATGCGATCATGAACAAAAACCTAGAAGTTTGTGCATGTATGAGAAATTAGTGGTGACTGTGCAAAGAAAAGAGAGTACCCTAACACCGACTTCGTGTTAAACTGAATATATAAACATATATATATATATATATATATATATATACATCTTTAATACAGCATCATTAGACGGACAAATGTAGTGAACAAAATGGGTCAGTAGGGAGTATTTGCAAGTCGACGCAGGTGCCGACTACGGGGTATTTAAATGAGCCATGAACGTTTGTACTCTGAATTCCGTTGCGATTTAATTTTCAGTTGAGTTTCCGCGATTGCGTGACGACAGCAAAGTTGGACCGCCCATTTGCATGCGAGCCTCACCGCCACAGTTAACAAGCGCTGTGCTTTGCTGATCACGCAACCCCCGCACAAGTTCGACTCCTGACGCCAATTGATTGAATACCGCCGAAGGTTTGGACGCTACGCGGAAATTTTCGCTTTGAGTGCGACCCCCCCCCCCCCCCCCCCCC
>BEXV01004249.1:2473-17569 GCA_003118195.1 Hemicentrotus pulcherrimus | reverse complement strand
AAAAGATATATGTATATATTATGTTGTTGTTGTTAGGAATGAAAAAGGAGATAAAATGAAAAAAAGTATAATTATACATAATTATCGATTAAGAGAGAGAGAGAGAGAGAGAGAGAGGATAAAAATAGACAATGTCAGTGGCAACAATAGTCAAGTATGATTGATCGCCAGCAAATTTTAATGAAAGAAGAAAATTAGGATTAACAAATCAGACAAGTGCCAAAGTAAATATTGAATGAAACATGTATTTTGTAATCATATACATTTATTTATATTATGAAATTATGCAGCAAAAGATTGCGGCCTTAATTATTTTGTTATATTAGCAGTATTATGTTTTGATTGTGTACTGTAGCTAAAAGCAACAATACAAGATTGTTTGTTTCATGGATAACTTGAAGTTATATACAAAAGAAGTGAAGAAAACACTCGACGACTTGAATGTAATAAATTCAAAAATCTATTTCATTACTTATTATTACAATTAAAGGTAACTATTTTTCGGATTCTGAATGAGTTTAATTTAATGAAATGGTCATATTTTTTTACAGAGTGCAAGGAGATTCACGGAACAACAGCCACCAAAGTTAAACGTTTATCTCGTATATCATTGTCGAAATGTGGCCTTAATTTAAACTTCTTTTATATCATCATTTGAGATTATCATTTCGGAGAAGTGCCATAAAGGACAATCAAACTGCTACTATAATTCTATTTGCAAACTTTAAATGATATGATTTTATTTCTCGAATCATGATCATCATTGTAATAATGAATAGTCTTCCCCCTTCCCAGTCCTATCTCTCTTATTATCCCCTCTACACGTTTTTTGTCTACTTGCACCTCCCTTTTCGATCAATCTTAAAAATCTCTTACGGCAACACTCCCCCCCCCCTTCATCATGAACTTTCATTATTGCTTTTATAATTCCCATTCCACTATTGGAACGGACACTGACAATAAACTCTAATCAAATTGAATTTACGTGTCTGTTTGTTGTTTCCTGTAAATTTTTGTTTTATAGATACAAAAAGTCATGTAATAGGTTTCAATGTACATTACGACGATAATCACCTAGAACTCGGTAATGTATAGATTTATCATAATAATGTATGTAACAGATCATAATGACATGACAAAAACACAACAGATTAATATTTTGCAAGAGTAACTTTAAGTTGTTTATGTTTTAAATATTTGTTATGTCTGCTTAGTTATTTCGTGTTCAAACTTGGTTTATCAATATCTTGGTTGAAGCCGAGTTGGCAAACCCTCTGAAATATATTTCTTTAAAATAGACTCTTTCTGTTGCTGTTGATAAAATAGCAAAACATGACGGAAAATCGAAGTTAATTACCCTCGCCACACAGACTCCATCTCCTTGCACGGACGAATTCTTTTTTAAACCATGTCCATTGCTCAATAATAATCAAATGTTAAAATACAGCAGTCAGCATTGCATAATTATCTTTGTGTGTAGCGATTTCAGTTCCTCCAATGCTTCAGATGCTTAAAGTTAAAAATCAAATACATGTACATGTACAACATCATGATCGTTATAGCAACTTTTGTATTTCAAATTCTGTTAGATTAAGTATTTTGTTTGTTTTACGTGGTACTTTATTTCCATCATTCACATGTGGTACAAATAAATATTTGATAAACATTCAACAAAGATTGATAATTACATACTATAATTGAAAGCTACATAACATACGACTCATTTGAAAAATTTAACATCATTATAGTGTATTTTAAGATATCACTTCAAATTGACATATTGAATATACATGAGAAAATAAACACCTTGAGCATCTAACATCCATTAATTGAAACCTATATAAAAGACAGACAAAAACAAACACACACATAATCATACACAATTAGTCTTTAAAACACTAGAGAGAAAGAGAAAGTATAATCACAAACAAAACAAAAGAAAGAGCTTTGTGGTATCCAATAAACATGTTATGAGCAATGGCCCGCGAAGAAAGGTAAACGAGGTCAAAGAAATACACAATTTGAAAGAGACAAAGTTAGGGATATAAGAACATTTTGAAATGAACAGCATTCCCGGTGGATACTAATGCACATGAAAATGGCTTTTCTCTTTCCAAAATAACAGGAATTCATAATAAAAAGGGAATTCCACCTCACATCACGTTGATGTAGAAAATCTAAGAAACGGCGAAATAAAAAAAGAATTAAAAAAAAAAGCAATCGATGCAATTGTAAAGTTTTGAGCCCCCAATATTTTGCCAACTCTAACTGCGATCACCTCTCCATTTGTTTTGTATGGGATACGTCCCCATATATGATGATAATGTACTTGAGTATAGGCCTATACACATGCAGGAGGGCCTGTAAGAACACGTTTACAACTTCATAAATGGGCCATAGGTATGACAATGAAAATGGCGGGATGAGGTTTAATGAAATATTTACATTGTAAATTATACAACTCGTACAAAGAGTAGCTTTAGAATCGAACATTTTCAGATTTTTCTAAAACATATAAAGACTTTTATATATATTTGTTCTGCTTTCATTGAAATCAGTGAGATTCCTTTCTAATACATACTATATACTGAAAAAAATGGAAACATAGACAAAAACGAAATATCTCCAAAAGTGAATAAATTATTAAGTATTCGGGTATTGACGACAAGTTCCACGCCATTTCTCATATGTACTTTGCCAGACGGAATGTAAACATAGAAAACAGAAAACAAGATATCACAGTCTATTGAATAAAACATAAACCCTTATTTTGATATTTGGTTTGACAATTGACATTACTTAGCAACATATATATCATACGATTAATAGGTCGACTTTCATTATTCTTAAACTCTTTTAATAGTGCACAACTCGAGAATTATAAGTTATTTCGAAAGAGGGGCACTTCTCATGATTCTAGGTTTAAGAAAATCTATAATGATTAATCGGACAGTGATTTGAAAAGCATTGTAGTAAAAGAAAATTAATTGTATTAAACTGTAATATAGTCCATGATTGAATTGTGTTTACATCATTTAAAAAAATAAATTGTACAAAAATTGATCCTGCAAGGCAAACACATCAGAAACATTTAAAGAAAATTTCAATCATTCAAATTGATCTACATGACCTAGGAATGTTAATCCTGAAACAGTCACGAAAACTCCAATTCACCTAGTAACAATTACAAATGATTCCACTAGATGTTATATACACTTTATGAAGTCACAGAAACAAAAGGCCTGTTGGAAGATCCTGAAAAGGGGGCGGGCATGGGTCCATTTTTAACGAAATAGTATGTTAATTTAAATTTTTCAGCATGCCCGTTTTTATTTTTAAAAATATCCGGTCGCAAACATCGCACCCCCTCCTCCTCTACGGGCCTGAAGACAGTGATATCATTCAGTTCAAGTTAAGATGGGTCATCCATTATTTTCAGTGGAATATATAGAGTATATCAGGAGTGCAGAAAGCGATCTCTCCTGATCTGTACTGCTGGAGAGTGTACCACCCTCTCTCATTCTTCTCAATCTTATAATCAGTGACGAGGTTCTGGACATGCCTCAGCTCATTAGTGTACTCATCAATGCTGATCAAACCTACGTCATGCTTCACGGTGGCTATCAGGATTGTATTATCTTGAGACACAGCAGTGGTTAGGTAATCCCCTGAATTCGTTAATTCATATTTTACAACACCTTGCTTGTCAATCAATCGTATTGTATCACCAGATTCAGTGATCAGGTAATCATTATAATTAGTTATCTGGTCAGGTACATACCCATCACATGGTATCTCCCTGATCGCCTTCCCACCTGCTGGTGAGAATACCTGGATCTTTTTAGCTTTCCTGTAGCTAACATAGATCTGATCATCATCGTCTACAGTGAAGTCAGCGAATTCATCTTCATCGTTACTCAGAGTCTCAAACATTACATTCATCTGTGTGTACTCTACTGTGTACAGAGTGATATTGTTTGAGCCATCAAGTATAACAGACCGACCATCAGAGAGGAACCCTACTCCAAGAATCTTAACATCCTTGAGAACTTTCTGCTGGTGCTGACCAATAGCAGAGAAGATCCCCACACCACCTGTCCAACACCCTACTGCCATCCTACCGTCTGGTGTACCAACCATGGTAGCCATGCTATTCTTGATAGGCAAAGCAATGTTCTTTGCAACTGCATTTACGATCTTACCAAGAACTTTCTCGTCCATTCCAATTTTCCTCTTGAAACTGACACATTTTCCTTTTCTGCTCGATTGCCTCGGCTGCTTGTAGTCAGGATCTTCTTGGATCAAGGCCTCTTGTAAGGCTTGACATAGAGTGTCGTGTGCAGCCAAAGCATCCATATCTAACGGTATCTTTGTCTTATTTGTTATCACGTCAGCTATGGTGGTCAAGTGAGTGATGTGCTCCTGAGCCGATTTCTTCATTTCGTCCAGTTCTTTCTCTACTCCTTCAGTTGTACCCTTGACTTCACCAATGAGGATTTCTTTCTTCTCTGTCAACTGCCGGACCGATTCTTCATATGCTTTGTTGATATCATCTGTACACTGCTTCTGAACATTGCTCACACGCTCCTTCTGTTCATCAATGAAGTCAACGTATTTCTGAAAGCAAGAGCGTTTCTTGTCCGCCTTGGATTTGAGGTCCTCGATACTCTTCACATGGCTGCTTTCATAAACAGCTGCCTCGATGACCCGATGTCCCTCGTTTGTATGCTCCATGACAACACACCTGAAGCAGGCAAATCTCCTGCAGTCGGAACAGAAGCACTCCTCATCCTCTTTGGGGTGTTTTCTGCATTTACGGTATCTACGTACAGACACCTTCCCTGATACGATCTCACTCATGGCTAAAACCTCATGACTGGTGAAGTCTGGCCACTGAGAGTGTGTGCTGTGGCAAGTGATACAGAAATACCTGCCACAGTCTTGACAGTAGAAAACAGCTTCGGGCCTGTCCTCTGATTTACAATTCGAGCAAAACTGATATTGATTCTTCATGTCCTCTATGAGAGACTTCAAAGCCAGATTTGCCGGTAATTTGCTGACCTCTTTGTCTGAGACCTGGGTTTCAGCTCTGCAGACAGGGCATCGAAGCATCTGGTCGTTACCATGGCATTCCAAGAGGTTGTCCAGACAGGCCTTGCAGTAGGTGTGAGAACAAGACAGGATCTTGGGATCGGTGAAGGTATTCAGACATACAGGACACTCCAGACTCTGAGCAATAACATTCTTTAATGTATCAGCCATGATTCGATTTCTACAGGAATACGAGATGAAAGAAAAGTTGAAAAGATGATTAGTGTAGCTTTGATTCCTCGGATCGTATTAAAGAGGACTGTTTATCATTTTCCTACAGAATATAACGCGTACACAATAAGATATTCCGTTGTATCTTGATTTCAACTTGATTTCATCAAAATGAATAAAGTGGTGAAAATGAATCTACAAATCAAACTGTTTCCTTTGTCACTTTTCAGATAATGTACTTTTTAATGGGGGAAATGAAGATGATGATAATAATGCTAATGATAATAATAAGGATGATGATGATGATGATAATAATAATGATGATAATAATTATATCAACAAATATAACAATAATAATCATAATAATTACAATGATGTCTTGTTTACCCAGATTCTCATCAGTCACATACTGTTTTCCCCGAAAGCCTGCAATCATATTACTACCCCGTCTTTAGCTATTAACCTACAATGATAACGTGCCTTTCAGCATTCACGGAGCTTCTTCCTACCAGGCAGGTACCTATTCACTATACACATGGGAAGGGTGGAGAGTGACCAATGTAGAGCACTGTGTTGCCAAAGGTCATTAGTACCGTGGTGGAACTCGAAACGCCAACCACGTGATTCACAAACAAGTAAACTGACGTATGTAAACAATTATACAAATCATAATAATTTTCCATCGCTTAATTGAAGCCGATGGTTAAAGGTAAACCGTGGAAAACAAAACAAAGGTTTATAACATAAGTCTCAGAAATGTAGTTTACCATTCACGTTTCATCACTTTGGCATTGGAAAAATAATCATTACATTAAATCTTAATTGATCTAAAACCGAGTATAAGAAACTTGTGACCTTTGATCAGAAAAAAATATGATAAGCTGATGACGTATCGAAAGCAGTACAATATTCATGTACTTATGCACACTGGAATATATGCTATTTATAGAAAAATCATCATGTTTGTAAAAAGGGAATAATATAGATTGCTCTGGTTTGGCAGAATCACTAGATGAAATGTTTAAAAAAGCTAAATTAAGAATCACATACTAACCTGAATATTTACTATGTGCATTCATATCTATTTGTAATTAAAAATCCCCGCAACTTACCGAAATAGGCGTTTTCCACCGGACAAACGGACAGTAAGAAGTAATACTTGACTTGTCTTGGCCTTAGTACAATCGCTCTTCAGTAATTTATTACCACAAAGACACCTAAACTGAGACTGCACCTATTTCAGCCAAAGGAAAATGATGATTTTTAGGAATCAGTAAACATATATACTCTGTGCCATTGCAATGTAATGGTTATCTGTTCAT
The DNA here is from genome assembly GCA_003118195.1 of Hemicentrotus pulcherrimus. NCBI lineage: Eukaryota > Metazoa > Echinodermata > Echinoidea > Camarodonta > Strongylocentrotidae > Hemicentrotus > Hemicentrotus pulcherrimus. The sequence goes on along the minus strand of BEXV01004249.1, from coordinate 10,985 downwards.
AAGCGGTGCTATATACATGACAGATATGTATTCAGTCTCTCGGTCTCTTTTTAGTGACTGGGAATTCCCAGCAACCTTTGACATACAAGCAGATTGAGATTGCTATCGTCCAAAGGTGTTCGCCCAATAAAAACTCGATCTGATTTTTGCGAGCGTCTGTCGAGCAAATATATACCAGTGCAAAATATATTACGGTTGCCCCCTCCCCCACCATTACACAAGATTCTAAATTTCGAATCAAAATACTGTTGCTAAAGTCTCGTAGAGTGGTTCTCCATCGAAATTACAGTTAGAATGTTGGAGATGGCGCTAAACATGCTAATCACATCCGGAAATTATGAAATTAAAGAAGATGTTCAATCTTAAATAGACCCTTTATTTTTATTGCACTAATCATCGTCTGGTTAAGAAAGCTGAGAAGTTGTTCATTCAAATATAATTTGGAGTTGTTTAGGGGCTATTTTGCCTAAAACCATAGGCCTACATGACATGGAGCTAAGGGGGCTGTAGCACCCCCCCCCCCCACAAGTTTTAACATTTCAAATAAAATTATATTCAGGCACGTGCAATAAGGTGACAGGTGCGTAATATTCAAATACCTTTAGTATCCTATTTATCTTATTTTTGTCCTTATGCAAACAAAACAAATACTGTAATTCATTTCGATTCAATTCAAAGTAACATTTATTTACTTTCATGCTTTCGTTAGTTTTCATATCAACAAAATACTCATTTGAGTATATGTACATACATAATGATAATAGCAATTTGAAGAGCATGTTCAGTTTTATTATAGCCTTGATTTATCTGTTCGTATTAAAGAAGAGTGTTTATCATTTTCCTAATATGCCTTCCCCTTTATTATAACCCGTACGATATATGATATTCCGTTATATCTTGATAAGATATATGACAATAAAATGGCAAGATTGGCAGTATCATGATAACACTGGATGACTATATTTCCTTGAATCTGGAAGTTGATTTTCGAGGTAGACTTTTACCTTCCCCACCCATACCCGCCCGTCGACAATATACTTATTATTAATCCCCCAAATACTCTTATATCTGACATATTATATGCAAGCATTTCAGGTGCGGCTTGAGGGATTCTCGGTTTTAAATCTTGACTCTATGTATAGAAGCCACAAGGTTCACTTTCTCCATCATGTTTCATTTTTTGCTTTTAAAATTGAAACTTTTACTAAGGATGGATTGCCCTTTCTGGCACAAAGGCTCTTTCAAAATGTGCGATAAGTAACATTCAGAAAGAGTTTGGAGTGAATCAAAATTTATTTGGTAAGCAAAATAAAAGTATTTACAATACCTCATGAAAGTTTGGGTGGGTACCGTATTGTTGTTTATTGTCTAATATCCAGAAAACAGACAAATGATCTACATGCGTGTAGTTAGGAGAAAGGTCCAAATCTCGCTAGATTTTGAGGAAGATGGAATAATGACTCGATCACAATGGACATTATATCTGCATGAGAAACCAGAGTACATTTCATATAACAAAATTGTAAAGATTTGTGAGGTCGCAGTGCAAAAAACTATATCTTGTAAAGAGGGGAACAAATATCAATTCTGGGTTTTAAGCACAATCTAACCACGAAAGACTCAACTGATATTCAATAAGAAACAAACTTATATCAACTTTAAATGCGAGTAAGCGTAACGGACAAGATTTGGGCGAATTTAATGAAAAAAATTGCCTCTAGTACCTTTAAATTACGAGCACATTTTATGGTGAAAGGAAAAAGAGGCACATTTCCAAATAAAAAATGACACTTATTAGACAAGAAAAGGAGCACGTGTCAAAGTTTTAAAAAAGGGAATTGTCAGAAGGAAAATGGCACAAATTATGAAGCATAAGGGAGCCGCGTGTCAAAATAACAAGGGCACTTATCAGAGATGGAAATGGGCATATATTACAAAGTTAAAGGGGGCATCTTTCAAATTTGAATAAGGGCACTCACCGGAGATGAGGAGGGGCACTTGTCAAGATATAAGGGACCCCTCTCAGATTTGAAAAGGGGGCAATTACAAGAGGTGAATGGGCACTTATCAGAGGTGGTAAGGAGCACTTATTGTACCTGAAAAGGGGCACTCATCTGTGATAAATAGGGCACTTGTGAGAAAAGAAAGGGGCACTTATCACAAAGGAAAATTGGGGCTTGTCGTAGGAAAAGGGGCACCTATGCGATTTTAATAGAGGTATTTATCAAAGGTGTGAAAAGGGACATTGATAAGTAGGGGAGATGGCTCTTATTACAAGGGGACACGGGTTAAAATAAGGAGGCACATACAGAGGTGAGAACGGGCACTTAATATCTGAAGTAAAAGGGGCACTTATCTGAAGAGGAAGGGGCACTTATAACAATAGAAGAGGGCACTTGCTAAAGTAAAATGGTCACCTCTCAGATTTGAAAAGGGAAATCATCTGAAGTAAAAGGGGCACCTTTCCTATGTAAATAGAGGCACTTTAGTTGTTTTTGCGTAAACACAATTTTGGGAATTTATCATTTCCAAAAACGCATACAAAATTGAAAACCTCTCCCCTTGGAAATTCATGTCATTTCAGCAACATTTGTAAATCACTGGTATTGAATTAGAAATAAAACAAGTTTGAATTTTATTAGGGGGGGGGGGGTAACTGCCCCCAATCAGTATGCCAGTGCTCCTCCTCCTTGCACAGACGAAACAAAACACCAGGCCCGCTTTTCACAAAACCGTCACAAGTACAAATACATGTTCATCGAAATCCCGTTGAAACGCGTGTAATCTAATTTAAACGCGTTTCAAGGAGATTTCAGTGAACTTGTATTTTTAACGGTTAGGTGAAACGATGCCAGACCAAAAGAAAACTGAACAAGAAATGGCGTTTATACAGAGAATGGAAAAGAAATGGTCGATTTGGAAAGGTCCGTGAGGTTGTTTTTAAGGACCGCTATTCATAATCGAGGAAGAAGGTCGCTATTCATAATACAATATCGAAGTCGTTATTCATATGGGTCTCCATTCATAAAACAAGAAGAGAATTGCTATTCATAACATGAGAAGTATTATAAGTAAAGTGTATTGAAAAGCGACCCTCCTTTCGTATTTTAAATAGCGACCCTCATCCCACACTATGAATAGCGGCCCTTACGCCTTCATGAATTGTGACCCCCTTTTCGTTTTTCGGAATAGCGGTCCTTCACGTATAGGCTATCCATGTTATGAATAGCGGTCCTTATAATTAGTGAGGTTACCCCGGTCTAATATGGGAGCGAAATAATTAATAGACATCATTGAAGCATACGGCGTCCAGGGCCACTCTTTTTAACGGAATTGAGGTGAAGGAGTTTATTATTGACAATAAAAACAAAACCACCTGCCAGTTACATTATATCGACTGCTTAATAATAATCAAAATGTTAAAATACAACAGTCAGCATTGGATAATTATCTTTGTGTATAGCGATTTCATCCCCCCTTCCATCCTTCAGATGCTTAAAGTTAAGAATCAAATACATGTTCAACGTCATGATCGTTATAGCAACTTTGATATTTCGAATTATGATAGATAATGTTGGTTTTTGTTTTTTACGTGGTATTTTATTTCCATTATTCACAGGTGTTACAAATAAATATTTGATAAACATTCAACAATGATTGCTAATTACATACTTTAATTGAAATCTACATAACATACGACTCATTTGAAAAATTCGACATCATTAACAGTGTATTTTAAGACATCACTTTAAATTGACAAATATGAGAAAATAAACGTCTTGAGTATCTAACACCCATGAATTGGAACCTAAGTAAAATACAGACAAAACCAAACAAACAAATAATCATACACACTTAGTCTTCCAAAAAAACAAAACTTTGGAGAGAAAGAGAAACTACAAACACAATCAAAACAAAAGAAAAGAAAGAGCTTTGTGGCGTCCTATAAACATGTTATGAGCAAAGGCACGCGCAGAAAGGTAAACAAGGTCAAAGAGATACATAATTTGAAAGATACAACGACTAACACAAAGTTATGGATATAGTGAAGAAACAAAAACAAACGTCATTCCCGGTGGATACTATGTACACGAACAGGACTTTTCTCTTTCCAAAATGACAGGAATTCATAATAAAAAGGGAAGTCCACCTGACATCACCTTGATGTAGAAAAAACTAAGAAACGGCGGAATAAACAAAAGATTTAAAAAAAAAGAAAAAATCGATGCAATTGTAAAGTTTTGAGCCCCCAATATTTCGCCAACTCTAAATGCGATCATCTCTCCTTTTATTGGATGGGAAACGTCCCGCGTTTTTGTAAGATCATGTTTACAATTTCATAATTGGGCCATAGGTATCACAATGAAAATGGCGGGATGATGTTTAATGAAATATTTACATTGCAAATTATACAAATCCTACAAAGAGTAGCTTTAGAATCGAACATTTTCTGATTTTTCTAAAACATATGAAGACCAATATATATAATTGTTCTGCTTTCATTGAAATCAGTGAGATTCCTTTCTAATACATACTATATACTGAAAAAATAGAAACATAGACAAAAACGAAATATCTCCAAAAGTGAATAAATTATTAATTATTCGGGTATTGACGACAAGTTCCACGCCATTTCTCATATGTACTTTACCAGACGGAATGTTAACATAGAAAACAGAAAACAAGATATCACAGTCTATTGAATAAAACATAAACCCTTATTTTGATATTTGGTTTGACAATTGACATTACTTAACAACAATTATATCATACGATTAATAGGTCGACTTTCATTATTCTTAAACTCTTTTAATAGTGCACAACTCGAGAATTATAAGTTATTTCGAAAGAGGGGCACTTCTCATAGGTTTAAGAAAATCTATAATGATTAATCGGACAGTGATTTGAAAAGCATTGTAGTAAAAGAAAATTAATTGTATTAAACTGTAATATAGTCCATGATTGAATTGTGTTTACATCATTTAAAAAAATAAATTGTACAAAAATTGATCCTGCAAGGCAAACACATCAGAAACATTTAAAGAAAATTTCAATCATTCAAATTGATCTACATGACCTAGGAATGTTAATTCTGAAACAGTCACGAAAACTCCAATTCACCTAGTAACAATTACAAATGATTCCACTAGATGTTATATACACTTTATGAAGTCACAGAAACAAAAGACCTGTTGGAAGATCCTGAAAAGGGGGCGGGCATGGGTCCGTTTTTAACGAAATAGTATGTTAATTTAAATTTTTCAGCATGCCCGTTTTTATTTTTAAAAATATCCGGTCGCAAACATCGCACCCCTTCCTCCTCCTCTACGGGCCTGAAGACAGTGATATCATTCAGTTCAAGTTAAGATGGGTCATCCATTATTTTCAGTGGAATATATAGAGTCTATCAGGAGTGCAGAAAGCTATCTCTCCTGATCGGTACTGCTGGAGGGTGTACCAACTTCTCTCATTCTTCTCAATCTTGTAATCAGTGATGAGGTTCTGTACATGATTCAGCTCGTTAGTGTACTCATCAATGCTCACCAAACCTACATCGTGCTTCACGGTGGCTATCAGGATTGTATTCCATTGAGACACAGCAGCGGTTAGGGAATCCCCTGGTATCGTTAATTGATATTTTACAACACCTTGTTTGTCAATCAACCGTATTGTATCACCAGATTTGGTGATCAGGTAATCATTATAATTAGTTATGTGGTCAGGTACATACCCATCACATGGTATCTCCCTGATCGCCTTCCCACCTGCTGGTGAGAATACCTGGATCTTTTTAGCTTTCCTGTAGCTAACATAGATCTGATCATCACCGTCTACTGTGAGGTTAGACAATCCACCTTCATTTTGACTCAGAGTCTCAAACATTACATTCATCTTTGTGTACTTTAGTGTGTACATTGTGATATTGTTTGAGTAATCAAGTAGAACATACCGACCATCAGAGAGGAACCCTACTCCGTAAATCGAAGAATCCTTGAGAACTGTCCCCTGGTGCTGACCATCAGCAGAGAAGATCTCCACGCCACCTGTATAGCATACCACTGCCATCCTACCGTCTGGTATACTAACCATGTCATTCATGCTATTCCATGTAGGCAAAGCGATGTTCTTTGCAACTGCACTAACGATCTTACCAAGAGTTTTGTCTTCCATTCCGACGTCCCTCTTGAAACTTACACTTTTTCCTTTCTTGCTCGATTGCCTCGGCTGCTCGTAGTCAGGATCTTCTTGTTTCAAAGCCTCTTGCAAGTCTTGACATAGAGTGTCGTGTGCAGCCAAAGCATCCATATCTAACGGTATCTTTGTCTTATTGGTTACCACGTCAGTTATGGTGGTCAAGTGAGTGATGTGCTCCTGAGCCGATTTCTTCTTTTCGTCCAGTTCTTGTTCTACTCCTTCGGTCATACCCTTGACTTCACCAATGAGGATTTCTTTCTTCTTTGTCAACTGCCAGACTGCTTCATCATATGCTTTGTTGATATCATCTGTACACTGCTTCTGAACATTGCTCACACGCTCCTTCTGTTCGTCAATGAAATCAACGTATTTCTGAAAGCAAGAGCGTTTCTTGCTCGCCTTGGATTTGAGGTCCTTGACACTCTTTACATGGCTGCTTTCATAAACACCTGCCTCGATGACCAGATGTCCTTTGTTTGTATGCTCCATGACAACACACCTGAAGCAGGCAAATTTCCTGCATTCGGAACAGAAGCACTCCTCATCCTCTTTGGGGTGTTTTCTGCATTTACGGTATCTACGTACTGACAACTTCCCTGATACGATCTCACTCATGGCTAAAACCTCATGACTGGTGAAGTCTGGCCACTGAGAGTGTGTGCTGTGGCAAGTGATACAGAAATACCTGCCACAGTCTTGACAGTAGAAAACAGCTTGGGTCCTGTCCTCTGATTTACAATTTGAGCAAAACTGGTACTGACTATTCATGTCCTCTATGAGAGACTTCAAAGCCAAATTTGCCGGTAATTTGCTGACTTCTTGGTTTGGGACCTGGGTTTCAGCTCTGCAGACAGGGCATCGGAGCATCTGGTCGTTACCATGGCATCCCAAGAGGTTGTCCAGACAGGCTTTGCAGTAGGTGTGAGAACAAGATAGGATCTTGGGATCGGTGAAGGTATTCAGACATACGGGACATTCCAGACTCCGAGCAATGACATTCTTTGTTGTATCAGCCATGGTTCGAATTCTACAGGAGTACGAGATGAAAGAAAATGGGAAAAGATGTTTAGTGTAGCTTTGATTCATCTGATCGTATTAAAGGGCAGGGTTTATCATTTTCCTCACACCTTTTTCCTACAGAATATGATGCGTACAAAATATGATTTTCCGTTATACGTTGATTACAAAAAAAATCAAGTTATTCATCAACTGAATTTATTATGTACAGTACTATGTGGAAATGAATTAAAAAAACAAACTGTTTCCTTTGTCTCTCTTCAGATAATGGACATTCAAAAAAAGGGGGGGGGGATGAATATATTATCAATGATGATAATGATACGAATAATGATGATGATGATAATAATAATGATAATAATAATGACAACGAAATAACAATAATTACCATAATTACAATGATGCCTTGTTTACCCCGATCCCTGCAATCATATTACTACCACGTCTTTAGCCCACGTACTACCATGATAATGTGCCCAAAAGCATTCATGGAATTTCTTCCTACCGGATACCCATTCACTCATGCCCTTGGGAAAGGAGGAGAGTGATCAATGTAGAGCACTGTTTTGCCAAAGGACATTAGTGCCGTGGTGGCACTCGAACCGCGAACCACGTGATTTACAAACAAAAAACGTGTCCACTAGAAAATACCACAAAACCTCTACATGTATTGAAACTGATTATGCTAGTAGAATTTTTTGGTGAAAATCTGACGTATATACATTTATACATGCTAATCATAATAATTTTCAACCACTTGAAGCCCATGGTCATAGGTAAACCGTGGAAAACAAAAATAATATTTTGAAATTAAGTCTCAGAAATGTAGTCTTCAATACACATTTCATCACTTTGGCATTGGACGAATAATCATTACATTATATCTTAACTAATCTAAATCTAAGTAAGGAACTTGCTACCTTTGAACGGAAAAAAATATGATAAGCTGATGGCGTATCAAAAGCAGTAATATATTTATGTACTTATGCACGCTGGAATATAATTATACTATTTATACAAAAATCATCATGTTTTTAAAGAGGGAATAATATAGATTGCTCTGGTTTGGCAGAATCACTAGCTGAAATGTTAGCTATATAAGAATCACATACTAACCTGAATATTAACCATGTGCATTCTAGTAGGAGACCAGCCTGTAGGTCCTGTGACCAATCTCGGGGAACAAAGGTTTGAAAGTGTTTTTGTGTTCCCTGATGAATACCGAACAATTTTGACTTGGGCTGCCCCCTTGAAAATCCCAGGCATTTTCGTGAGGGGTCAACAAAGGTCATACAGGGTA
>BEXV01004245.1:14978-26459 GCA_003118195.1 Hemicentrotus pulcherrimus | reverse complement strand
AATGAAATGCGCAAAATGAGTAAGAAAAAATGTTGTTTGTATAAGATGTATATCTAAATTTCTACACAATATAGAAAAGTTGTTTACAAAAGAATTCGTAATAAAGTAACACATGATAATTCTTGTTAAAAGACAATAGTATTTAAATAGGTTGCGTGTCTCTGAGGGTAGTATTGAGATAACATGGCATGTTATAAATATTGCGCTATGTCAAGTTATCGCCCTATGTCTTTATTAACAACCTTTTAACAAATATTGAAAAAAATGTCTCGAAGACCCAGTGTTGTTCTAAAATATTATATTTAATTGATACATGTATAGATACCCGACCTCCTCAGTATATTCATCTAACTTGTTAATTCGTTTTATCACCTGACACCTCCTCTTGCTCTGCTTTAATTACTATGATTATTTTTTTGAATTTGTGTTTAAAACAACATTAGACCTGCTGTTAATGGTGCTTAATCATATGTTAAACCCTGTTTATTTACTGTTAACCCCTTGAGTTTTTGTAAATTCATTAGTAAATGTTAATCTGTATTTGTTACACCAGTGAGAATCAAATATTCAGAAATGGACAATAAATACTAAATACAAATAATCGTCTTTATGACTTTTTATCTAAGTGCAATATTATCAGTAATACTCATTTTGGTTTCAGAGCAGGACACTCTACTTTGCCTGCAACACTTAATTTTATTCATAAAGTGGTATATGCTATAAAGAAGAAATATTAAGTGGACTCTTTACCTTTTAATATCCTAATTCGTACGTATATTGATTCCTAAATTGAAATTATATGGAATACAGGGAACAAAATTAAAACTTTTTGAAAAATATCTCTCAAATCGTAAACAACAGGTTGTTTATATTATATATTAAGATCAAATCTGATTATCAAATGCAGTGTCTCTCAATTGTCAATGCTTGGCCGGCCTTTATATCTTTTATACATTAATGACATTTCTAATGCTTCTAATATTCAACAATGTATTCTTTTTGCAGATGGCACCCGTATCTTTTTATGGAATAAAAACGACTTTTAACCGAGAACTTAAATCATTTTTTCAATGGCTTTATGAAAACAAAGTTACAATAAATATTAAGAAAACCCATTTTATGGTATTTACAAAGTGAACATTGTTGTTGATATAGGCAGTTTTCAGTTAAAGCAGGTGATATCACCAAAAGAAGAAAAAAGTTCGATGATGAATTGTTATGTAAGCAATACATTATAAACAAATATTGATGTTTTATATAGACTTAAAACTTTTCCTAAAAAACATTTTAAAAATGAAATATAGTTCAACTGTAATTCCTTATTTATATCATAAAATCATTATAGATCATCTAGATCCAGCCTAGCTCTCGTGGCTGTAGGTTTTCCTAGGAATCCTAGGTGCCGGGTTTTCCTCATCTAACTTTTTTCTCTCTCTCTCTCAGTCCCTCTCCCTATCCACTGACCAGCCTTGCTGCCGGGACTCGGGGTCAGTCTAACTGCAGTAGATCGTCGCTATCCTAGCTGCTGGAGATCGTGGCCAGCATAGCTCCCGTGGCTCCAGGTCTTCCTAGCTGCCGGGTTTTTATTATGTACCTTTCTCTGTCTGTCTGTCTGTCTCTTTCTCTCTCTATGTCCCTATCCACTGGCCAGCGTAGCTTTCACGACCTTCATAGGCTGGCCCCTATATCCTCGGCAGCTAGGGCGAGACAGCTACCCTGGACCCCAGCCCGCGCAGCTATGCTGACCGGCTCCAGCAAATAGGCTCGGTTCTAGGACACCTACCCCCTGGACATCCACCCCCGGATAACCACCCCCAGTAAACTACCCCCTATGACAAATACCCTAGGACAACTACGCCCGGACAACTATACCACCCGGACAACTACCCCCTAGACAACTACTCCCTAGTCCCTACGACAACCATTCTCTAGGACAACTACCCCGGACAACTATCCTAGAGGATAGTTTTCTGGGAGGTAGTTGACTGGGAGTGGTTATGCGGGGGTGAATGTCCAGGGGGGTAGTCGTCCGGATACAGATAGGCTCATCTGGATCACCAGCAGCAAGGCTGGCCACAATCCCCGACCTCTAGGAGTCCGACGCAGTTTACAAACCCGCAGTACAAGAGGAAAACAGAGGAAGACGAGAGACAATGTATATATCGTATCAAGTGCTTGATATTTTCATAGATGCATTACTTTATTATTATAATATTTCTTATATCATTATGTAAGGTAATAAGTATTCTACATGTGCAATATATTTATATACAAAGTCATTTATCTCATGAAATGACAGGAGCGTACATTAATGATACTGAATTTCTGAACACCATAGATTGCGATATATTCTAAAGATCTATTCTGACAGGAAACTTTCCATGCTTTTTTAATTCTTTGCTTAAACATGTTATATATGTGGATGAAATGTATTTTATAAAAAATTAAAAAACAGAAAAAGGGTAGAGCAGAAACAAAAGTAACAACGGGGAAATTAAACTCGGTACAATTATAAACTAAGATAGTACATATACTTAATGAGATACATAATATACAGTGCATGTTCATTATACAAACAGAGAAATTGCACAACTAAGACATGCTAAATAAAGGTACTTGTAATTTAAATGCTCAAAACCATCAATAGGTTGCATTAAGGACAATAAAGCAAATATAGAAAATAGATGATTGTTCTAATTCAAGACTCATTGGCCCGAATTCACAGAGGAGGTTTGTCGACAAACCTAGGTTTATGTGTGTACAAACCTTGGTTTGAATTCTGGCCATTGTGTTTTGCATCACATGATGCTCAAGAGGGTTTATCATCGAGTAAACTACAAGTGTTATGATCATTGGAAAATTCCGAATTTCTAGTTTCAGATAATACGCACACCACAAAAAGGGGGAAATTAAAGTGATTTTTTGGTCGTTTTCACTTTTCAGAACAGAACGACATAATAATGACCTTCTTGTAGTGAAAACTCAATACTTGTCTACGAATACATTTATGACGCAGTAAACCGTTTCCTTTTTAATGAATAGTATACGTTACATTTATTTATCTCACACGACACAGATAGTGAGTATTTGAAGGACCTATATTTTGTGCAGCTATATTTGGTTTATCTCTCTCTATCTATTAATTTACTTATTTATCTATGTATTTATTTGGTATTATTTCAACAGGGTAGCCCCGTCAGCCGTTTAAATACTGTTATACTTGGGGGCCCTGTATAACGTAAATAATACAAGAGACACAGAGAACTTCATGGAAAGCGTTTTAAGAAATAACTGGTCATTCATAACGAATTTAAGTTTGTCATTACTGACTTTTTAAAATATTCAAGAAAAATGGGGCTGGTACGCGTGGTAGGGTCGGCCGGAGAGTGTTAGGTACTGTTATATTGATAATAGTAATTAAAAAGAATACGGAAGGTCTCGAGCTATTTTCACCCCAAAATAACACCTGTATGCCAACCTAAAGTTGTGCTTCTAGTACGCTCGTGTAATCACTTATCCGTTTATTTTTTTGTTGGGAGATTCTATGATTCTTTCGACACTCTGCTATAAGAAGTACCAACAGGACAATGATTATCAACACCAAAAGCACAAATGCTACTAAAACGCCCCGATGCAGTGGTACATTGTTCTTAACTTGAACAGGTCTTTCCGTAATACTTTCTTTTACTGGGGATGTGGCAATGGTAGTGGAATAATTGTTATCTCCTTTAGGGCTTGGGGATGATGTTGAATCTTGCAGAGGCGCCGCGCAATGATCCGTGATGATGCTTCCATTTTGTAAGGGATTCCATACAAAGTCACCACATGCACATCTATCGATTGGTTGATCTTGAAGAGAAGCACAGCAGAAGGCTTTTTGAGAATATCTAACCCAGATAGTTTGCTGTAGAATATCCCCAACCTCGGTAGAAATTGGGGGCATCTGAATTCCATTTTGATAGCAAGCAATTTGACATGAAATATTTTCCACAGGAACTTTGCACTGCATGGATCTCCAGTCATCGACAACACCCTCCTCTCCCCACTCGCAAGACGCCCTACCCGGTGGATAATCCACTCTCAAACCAACCCTTGTGTCTTCTAGAATATTTCCATCACCATCATATGCGGTGAGAATATATCCGCCTTCATCAGACCTTAATATGACAGGGTTGATTTTAAGTTGGAGAAGACAGTTGTTGCTCTCAGTTTCATTTTGAAAGGCAAGTTCTTGGTTCTCGGGCAATAACAATGACTCTGGATGAGCTGAATCGTAAAATGGAAGTCTGTATCCATTTCGTAAAGTGACGCGTGCGCTTTCACAAGGGTAACTAAAATTAAGTTGTGTATAATCCCCCTCCACGGCCGTTAGCATTGTAGTACCACCCCTTGTGAATGCGAGTAAACTAACCAAAATGATGAAAATGCCCATTTTATCAGTTGATCACGAGTAAAGTGTATAATAAGGTCGCGATTATTTACTGTTTCAACTTTGCCTGGGATCCAACATCTAGTTCAATATCTTCACGAATGCAATTGAAAACGAGAAGCTCCTACTGTAACTTTTTCTTTAAAATTTCTTGCAGTGTATAGACGATGATAATAGTTATATTCACGCAGTCACAACAAGTTTTCCTATATCATAATGAAGATAAATCCTGCTTTGCAGTAGCTACTCAACCACACTTTTTTCCTTCTTCAAAAAAGATGAACAGTAGTTTCTATAGCTTCGTCTGCGTTGACTCAAGATAACAGTATGTTTGAAATCTGTAATTAAAATTACCAATATTATTTGAGAATTCGGAAATAATATTAGATTCAGATTTAAAAACGTATTTGAAAAGAAAGTTCATTACAAATTGTGCCAAAAAGTATAGCGAAAATGAAATGATATACATGTATGCTATTCGTATATCACTNTGCGTACGCCCCTGACTACTACTACTACTACTACTACTACTACTACAACTACTACTACTACTTCTACTACTACTACTACTACTACTATTACTACTACTACTACTTCTACTATATTAATCAGCATCTTCATTAACATCAGCATCATTATCACTTATTACAAAAATGTTATGGATTGAACCTATGCGATTAGCCTCTAGTGAAAATACACCAGGCCATTTGAACGATAAAATGTTAAATTTGTTTACTAGCATTTTAAATTTAGTATTCTAGAATACGACTTATTCTTTCTAGTCTTATAATTAGATATTTTAATTAGTCATTTTCTGTTTTTTCCCCATTTTTTAAAAACACAGGATAACCACATCAGTATTATAAAGCCAGCACAACCCAAAGAAGGGGAAAGGTACGAGCACTAATTTTCTGTTTTGCCCCCGAAAATTTGAAACGTCGTCCGGGGGATAGTTGTTGGGGGTATTTGTCCTAGGGGATATTTCTCCTAGAAGTAGTTGTCAGGGGGAAGTCATCCTAGCTGGTGGTTGCCCTAGGGGGTAGTTGTCGTAGAGGGAAGTCGTCCGGGGTGGTTATCAGTGGGGGTGGATATACAGTGGATAGGTGTCTAGGGGAAGTTGACCTGTTACGTTATCATGGGAATGGATATACACGAGGTAGGTATCTAGGGCATATGGAAACGTTGTATCATCCGCTCAATCTGACTTGCGTGCATAGAACAAAGAAGCATTTTTCCATGAAAAAGTGAAGTTTTCTAAAAATGTGCGTTTCTTTCCAGCATTGGGGCGCCTGGAAGTCACTCGGGTAACATTTCATAAAGTAAAATATAAAAAGACTATATGTAAATTTTCTGTACTTTCGTCGGAAAAAATTCATATATCCAGCACAATGTCGTCTCTTTTTGCGTTGGAGAAGAGCAAATAGCGAGTTTCAATCATACTTTGGTCGATCTCGCAAGCTCTCACTCGTTTCACTGTGGTTAAGCGACTTTGGGGCAAGCGGTTAATGAAAATACTAATCGTTAGCTTTCTTCTGGTATTAAACTTGTTTTTATTGATTGTATAATTTTGTCGGAATAAAGGAGACAAAAAGGCTTGACCAATAACTTATCAGCGTCTGAATTGACCTTTTGACCTTGAATTCCCTGATGCAAGCGCACTAATGACGTCATCTTCGCTAAATCGGTGTCTTTTATCGTAAAATACGACACTTTCACAATGTTTATACATCTTTTTTAATTATTAGTAAGATGTAAAATATTTTTTCTGATATCACTGAAGTTTTGGATTTTATTTAATGAGTAATTTTAAAATAAGAGCCATTTTACTGTTTTAATTTACTGGATCGTACCATTAAAGTCGCAGGGTAGAAAGATGCATTTTCCAACCGCGCCAAATTTAATATAGTTAAAGAGAAGGTTGAGTTCTGGGAAGAGGTTAAAAATAATTCATGAACTTTATCATTAGTTATTATGCAAGTGTGGAAGAACATCAGCTAAGACATGTTCCATGAAAAGCATGGCTCTTCAAATGCCTTCATATTCTAAATATGTCATGTTTATTGTAAAACTCGGGGGGGGGGAGCTTTTTTCGCCACGTGTTCGTGTAGTCCCATATACATCTTTCTGTGTACAGTGTTTGTAACTTTATCAAATTTCTTATCATTTTGATGATTCCAGAACCTTACAATACACACAAATTTTTACATGCTAGATGATCAACCTTTTCTGGTCGATTCCTCAGCGTTTCTTTCACAATGCAATCGCATGACCAGAACTCAACTTCATCTTTAATTTACCCATTCACATAATGGAACTACCTGCCCGATGAAGCCAGTGGCCTGTGACCCCTGAGCACTCAACACCGTGTGGGAGTCAGTTGATGATCAACTTCTTTTATGAGACAAATACAAGCAAGCGTTTCCATATGTAGTTGTCCTAGGGAGAAGTTGTCCGGGGGAAGTTGTCCTAGGAGGTTTTTGTCCGGGTTTTTTTGTCCGGGGGTAGTTGTCCTAGGGGTAGTTGTCGGGGGTAGTGTCCGGGGTAGTTGTCCCGGGGGTAGTTGTCTTAGGGGTAGTTGTCCTAGGGGGTAGTTGTCTGGGGGTAGTTGATTAGTGCATAACGTAAAGTGTATTGAGACAATTAAATGCAGCGGTAGGATGGCTAGGATAGGTCAAAGGGAGTCACTCGTCAGTTTCCATGTGCAGAAGGCCATAATTCGCTGACACCAGACTTGGTGGAAAAAACATTAATGGGAGTACCAATCTGTGCACAGCGAAACCGTAGGCAAGTCAAGAATTACCCCCTTATCTCTCGGAGAGCTAGCCTATACGATATGCGTCGGGCTTTACAAGTAATCGCGTTTATTTGGAGAGTGACATCGGCGCATGCGTCTATGGCGCGCCATTTGACCAATAACCCCGATAAACACTGTTTATCGCCGATAAACAAGGTTTCTCGACGAAAAACAAGGTTTATCGAGCGAAAAAAACAAGGTTTATCGAGCGATAAAAATTGTTTATCGTGAGAAACTCTGTATATCGACTGATAAACACAGTTTCTCTCCATATATACAAGGTTTATTGAAAATCTCAGTTATTCGTAATTCGTCAGGAGTTGGGGCTTTTTAAAGTTGCACCCAGCTCAGAGCACTGCTCCGCACGTGCGCTTTACACCGTAGAATATACCAACACCGTAACACTGTCTCGCGCTCATGACAACGATCGACATTTTCTGAGTGGTATGGCGAAGTATTCTTAATTCCAGGCTTTTTCCACAATTTTTGGAATGTTATGTTTATATATCTCTCTCTAGCTCTCTCTCTTTCAAACTTTCTAGGTTTTCCCCTTCTCTTAATATCTCTCTCACTCTCTAGCTCTCCCTCACCCCCTTTCTTTCTCTCTCTCTCTCTCTCTCTCTTTCTCCTACCCTCTCAATATAACCCTACTGTCTTTCCCACTCTTTCTTCTAATTCTCTCTTTCCCTTTCTCTTTCCTTTTTCTTTCTCTGCACTCCCTCTCTGCATTCTCCCCTTTTATCTGTTTCCCCCGGTATGGGAACTAGGGTGGAGATATATGGTTGGAGATAGAGGAGAGATAAATGAAAGATAGAGGAGAGATAGAGCAGGGGAAAAGGAGAGATAGAGCGGGGATAGATGGATGGATATAGATGGAGAGAGAGAGAGAAAAAAAAAGGAGAGATTGAAGAGAGATTGTCTCTTCTCTATCTCTCCTCTATCTCTCCTTTATCTCTCCTCTCTCTCCATCCATCTACCCTGCTCCATATCTCCTTTATCTACATCTATCTATCCCTGCTCTATCTCTTCTCTGTCTCCATCTATCTATATCTACCTTAACTCTCCTCTATCTCTCCATCTACCTCCATCCATCTATTCCTGATCTATCTCTCCTCTATCAAGCTCTCTGTGTCTCTCCATCTACTTCCATACATCTATCCCTGCTCTATCTCTCCTCTATCTCCCCTCTACCTGTCCTCTATCTCAATGCATCCATCTCTACCCTATCTGTTCTCTATCTCTCCTTTATCTGTCATTTATCGCTCCACTCTTTCCATCCATCTATCCCTGATCTATTTCTCCTCTATCGATCTCTCTCCATCTCTCTCCATCCATCTATCCCTGCTCTATCTCTCCTCTCTCTCTCTCTCTCTCCATCTATCTCTATCCATCTATCACCCGCTCGATTTCTTCTCTATCTCTCCTCTATTTATCTTCAATAACCATCCATCTATCCCCGGCTCTATCTCCCCTTTAGCTCTCCTCTATCTCTCCTCTATCTCTCATTTATCTCTCCTTACTCTCCATCAATCTACCCGCGCTCTATCTCTCCTCTATCTCTCCTCTATCTTAATCCATCTATCTTTAAAATATCTCTCCTCTATCTCTCCTCTCTCTCTCTCTCTCTCTCTCTCTCTCGCCATCTATATCCATCCATCTATCCCCGCTCTATCTCTCCCTTCCCCCTGCTCTATCTCTCCTCTATCTCTCATTTATCTCTCCTCTCTCTCCAACTATCTATCTCTACCCTAGTTCTCATATCGGGGCAAATAGATAAAAGGGGAGGAGGCAAAGAGGGAGTGCAGATAAAGAAAAAGGAAAGAAAAAGGGAAAGAGAGAATTAGAAGAAAGAGAGGGAAAGACAGAAGGGTTATATTGAGAGGGTATGAGAAAGAGAGAGTGAGAGAAAGAAAGGGGGAGAGTGAGGGAGAGATAGAGAGTGAGAGAGAAGGGGAAAACCTAGAAAGTTTGAAAGAGAGAGAGAGAGAGATATAAAAATAACATTCCAAAAATTGGGGGAAAAGCCTGGAATTAAGAATACTTCGCCATACCTCCACGTAAATATTCACTTCTGAATGACAAACGCCTATAAACAGAAACAACAACAACAACAACAACACTCAGAAAATGTCGATCGTGGTCATGAGCGCGAGCAAGTGTTGGTGTTTATATATTCTACGGTGTGAAGCGCACATGCAGAGCAGTGCTCCGAGCTGGGTGCAACTTTAAAAGCGCTCACTCCTGATTTAATACGAATAACTGTGTATGACAAACCTTGATTATCGATAAACCTTGTTTATCGTCGATAAACAGTGTTTATCGAGAGAAACTGTGTTAATCAGTCGATATACAGAGTTTCTCACGATAAACAGTGTTTATCGCTAAATAAACGTTGTTTTTCGCTCGATAAACCTTGTTATTTGTCGATAAACCTTGCTATCGGCGATAAACAGTGTTTATCGGGGTTATTGGTCAAATAGCGCGCCAAAGGCGTCAGCCCGAGCGCCTATCATCACTGGTGCATGCGATCAGTTTTATTTTTTTTTATGTACCATGTTTCGTTCGTAGAAAATCTACGAACTCCTGTAAAGCTCTTTCATGAATATTTATGTAGCATGGACCAAAATAGACCAATGAGCGATGAGAAACCTGGAGATGATATTTGATTGGTTGAATCAAAGTGATCGATCACCAAATAGGCTAGCCTTATGAATCATGCATGAGAATACGCTCGTCACACATTCGATACGAATAATGATGATTTGACCAGTGATGATAGGCGCTCGGGCTGACGCCCGCGCCGATGTCAGTCTCCACAACGCGATTGGTATATTTGCCAAAAAGCCCGACGCATATCGGATAGGCTAACGGATCGAGAGCTCGAGAGGGAAAAGCAAAGCATTACGTACCCCCTGTCCACACACAACATTTTCCGTGATTAGGCGTGATTAACTATACCGTTTCGCGATAGTGATACCGTTTCGCGATAGTTTTACGGTGAAATATGTGTGTGTGGACGCTCACTAACAATACGTCGTATAACGAAACTAGTCTAACGAAACGCAGGTTTGGGCATCGTTTCGAACTGAAACTCAATAAAGAATCACTATAACACGCCTAATCACAGAAATTTTGTGTGTGGACAGAACTAGTCTAACTAGTGTAACTAACTGGGCGGGGCTTAATTGACCTCGCGCGAAAGGAGACCTGACCTCTCATCTCCGCTTCCATTTCATGACCTCAGGGTATTTCGCTGTAGAGTTTCAGGATTACTTTCTTCTGTGTGTGGACATCCTGGAATTTAAATGATGATTATTTATACGACGTTTCTTGTGTGTGGACACTCTGAAATTTAAATGATGATTCTTTATACGACGTTTCGTTATAGAGTTTCGCGATAAATTGTTTTGTGTGTGGACACGCTGATAAGGTCTAATGGTCATAAAAACTGAAGGCTAACCCTGGTGATTGGCAACACCTGTTATATCAGCGTGTCCACACACAAAACAATTTATCGCGAAACTCTATAACGACGTATAAAGAATCATCGTTTAAATTTCAGAGTGTCCACACACAAGAAACGTCGTATGAATAATCATCATTTAAATTCCAGGATGTCCACACACAGAAGAAAGTAATCCTGAAACTCTACAGCGAAATGTCCTGCGGTCATGAAATGGAAGCGGAGATGAGAGGTCAGGTCTCCTTTCGCGCGAGGTCACGTTAAGCCCCGCCCAGTTAGTTACACTAGTCAGACTAGTTCCGTCCACACTCAAAATTTCCGTGATTAGGCGTGATTAGGCGTGATTCTTTATTGAGTTTCAGTTTGAAACGATGCCCAAGCCTGCGTTTCGTTATACTAGTTTCGTTATACGACGTATCGTTAGTGAGCGTCCACACACACATATTTCATCGTAAAACTATCGCGAAACGGTATCACTATCGCGAAACGGTATAGCTAATCACGCCTAATCACGGAAAATGTTGTGTGTGGACAGGGGGTATATTGGGTAAACACCCGAAAGGTGTCGAATTCCCCATGAGAGCTGACTTTAAAAAAAGACGCGAGCGGGTGACGACAGTAGATGGCGCTGGTATACTACACAAAGAGCCGGTTTTATGTACTGGCAATTGGAACTAATCATTGATTTATTAGGCCAAGTAAAAAAAAAACATACATGTTTAGCGTCCCCGCCCGCTTTCTTTTTAGGGGCTACCTCCTATTTTTTTTTTTTTTTCTAATTATTATTTTTTTTTA
>BEXV01004244.1:0-29871 GCA_003118195.1 Hemicentrotus pulcherrimus | reverse complement strand
ATGACAACTACCCCCGAGGATAATTCCTTCGATGACAATTACCCCCCAAGGACAACTAAACCCGTAGACAATCAGGATTCAATAGCAAAAGACGATCTGACACAGAGATGACTACGAGCCCATAAGATCCCAAGCATGAACCCATATTCTTTCAAATACTATATCACGTTGTTTTCCTCATTACTACACATTTCCCTTTTGTTATAATTCATGCAACGCCAGTGCGATTGCTAATTTCCAGGAAGGATGTAGGTTTTAGGTAATTGTCCAGCGCTTTTCAAAATGCATAGAAATACATTTCTCTGGAGCAGCATTGTTTTAACTTTTTGTTATTCACGGTACCCTCTTGAGAAATGAAAATGTTCTCCCAAATCCCAAAGTCTTTACAGATTATTAATTTTGCATGACACTGGCTCTCGTCAAGTGGTATGCAAACACATATGGGCACATTTTAAATATAAAAAGGAGAAGACATTTTCAAACTGGTAAAAAATTAGTTTGTAATCCACACACTAGAAACTATTTAAAGCACTGTATGCGGGCACCTTGCCGCCAAGTGAAGTGATATATTCGGTCATGATCTTGATACACAAATTTTAGGATATTCGGGCCTCTCGTTGCCCTTATTTGCCTTGATGTCAAAATATTGTCAGCGAGCGAGGAAGGATGACACTTTAGTATCTTCAAAATGTTATTTTATCATGTAATTACATGTTTTAACCGTTTCTGGTATTTGATTTTTTACAAAATCAACGTTTTCCAAATCATTCTCTCGCGGCGCCACGGTTGAGAAACGCTGTGCTGGCGTTACAAATCAAATGAGATGAATTACCAGAGAGCGGATATTTATTTTCTTTTGACATGGCACCGTACATATAACTTGAAGGCAATTTTTATTTCAAAATAATTTAACGTACACGAAAACATATTATACTTCAGCATGAAAACAGAAAAAATAGATAACGTGAAGAAACCTTGATTATGGACCATGGCATGGATGAGGGCCAATTATTACATACAAAGACAAATACACGATCAACTTATAGAAAAGGTACAGAGGATGCAAAAAGGGAAATCTTACATCCTAATTTCTTTGTTGTGCCATTGAAGGTGAGAGAAGCTGTAACACGTACTCATCTGCGCGCAATTTATTGTTCTGTTATTTACTCGGTAGCAAAACTACAGGGGAATTTGGAAACCTCCACCCCCCCCCATATCGAATTGAATAATTTAAAAAGACTGAAATGAACTTCATAAATAACAAAGAAAATGAAGGTTTATGCAATTTTCTGTAAATAGCAATCGGGATAGAAGCTTGCGTTATACGTCACAGTGTTATAAATTCCTCGGGNTTTATTGGAGTTGCGAAGTTTTTAAATAATCGTACCATCTACTCTATATCTGTTTAATCTCCTATCGGAGACATCCCTACTAGCCTTTGCCATATCAAGGGAGATGTGTCGACATTAAATGAAAATGTCCAGTAAGCCAATTATGACTGTAAAACACATATTTTAACCTAAAGGACCATCACTTCATTAGTGCCATTTTTGTTATTGTAGCCACTCATTCTTTCACCTTGTTGAACTTGTGCAAACGGTGTTTTTCGGTGAGAATGTCAGTGGAACGCCTAAAATTAGCATAACTGGATAGGAGGACGCCTTAAAACAACCAAGTATTAAACAATCTTTACAGGGTGATTAGGATTGTCCGCGGGGGGTAGTTGTCCTGGGGTAATTTTCCGGGGGGGTTATTGTTCTTGGGGGGTAATTGTCCTCGGGGGTAATTCTCCGGGGGGTGATCGTCCTACGGGGGTAGTTTTCCAGGGGGTAGTTGCCCGGGGGTGATTGCCCAGGGGGTAATTGTCCTGAAACGGTATTACAGATACAAACAACGGAAGCTCGCAGAGCACTGCGGCCGTCAGCAGCGACCATACTAGCTGCGCCGGTTGTATACTGGTGTGCACGCTGCCGCCCCATATCTGCTCGAGCAAGAGGCGATCGCGCAAGGACCGAAGCGTGGAGAAGTTTTTCGTTATGAAAATCGTGAGTCCTCTGAAATCTGGTGATTCCTAAAGACCAGCAAAAATTAATAATGAACCTCGACCAGTAAATCAACCCAGCAGAAATGATTATTCGTGGATCACAAAGAGGTACATTTACAGAAAATATATGATACTTTCATTTTTTGTACCCAAATCCTTATTGTTTTATTCATTATTTCAACACTGATGACGTAATTATTGTCGTTTAATCTGACATTTACATGAAAGTCTCTATTACTGTCACATAGTTTGTCTTGAATGATAATACACAATGGAGAAAAAAAAACCTATATATGTCTGACAGTGTCTAATCTACGAATTGGTTTAGATCAGTGGTTTGAAGATAAGTTAGATCATTGGGTATGTCCATTGAATTGAAAAAATGATTTAGAAAAACAGTTGCGTGTGAATAGTAATAGAATCGGCATTAATCGTCATTGAACTGAGATCGTATGGAACTAACGAGGATTTTAATTTACTTGCTGAACTTATGACCGCCATTAATAATTAAATTTGACATCACTTTCAGTTTTCCATCGTACTCAAGCGGAAGAATCCTTTTCGACCGTGGTGATTTGTTACCACTGCAATACGGCTCTCATTCGATAATCTTTTATTTCAGCGAACTTGTGTACATCCTTACAAACAACGGATAAGTGCATTACCAACAACTGAACCCCTTCACATAAGTGTCTAATTGTATCGTTTATCTTATGTAAATTATACCCGCAGTTGTCATGGCCATATATTCATGGTAATAATCCCGTGTTATGTTTTTGTTTCACAGCAGCCTCAAGTGGTTTATTTTAACTTTTATAAACTTCAGCAGTTTTTGAGGTGAAGTTTTATTTATTTGCACACTGGTTAGTGTTTTTCTTTCGTTGTCGCTCGAGTCTGTGTCGAAGTTGTCCTCTCACGGGAGAAGATATCCATCAATGTCCATATCTTTCCCCGCTGAGGGTGTTTGGTAGAGGGTTTTCATGTCGATGTACTCATGATTATTCAATTTATCCATACGAAGTTGATCAGCCGTTGCTGCCACTCCATCATCCGATAATGCGTACCGGGTCGGAAGGATATATCCATCGAGATCAAAGTCATTTTCGTTGTCAGGTGTTTCATAAACGGTATTCATGTCCATGTATTTATGTGGTTCTCTTTGTTTGATGTAATGCGAGAGATTCAGATCAGCTTTTCCATCATCAGTTGCTACATTTGATTCATAATCATGATGAAGCATACCTGATTTTCGTCTATCCGGTAACCGAGGTGGGGCGTTCAGGTCTTGATAAACTGAGTTTATTGAAATACCTTGCAGTGAGCCAATATTCGTAACATTCATATAAATATCGGCGTTTACATTTTTCGCAGCCCTTCTTTTTCTTATTCTATGATGACAATACCAGCAGGACAATATCAGAATGATGGTTAACAATAAAACGCAAAGCCCAAGTAGAAATATCTTTGGAAGATCTGACAAAAGACTAGGTCTTGTATTCAAGTTCAGATCTTCAATAGTAGTCGGGATCTCCTGATTTCGGGAAATGTTCTGCGTACTTGACGATACTACTGTAATATCGTCAGCAGCTGATATCGGATCGTCGGTAGTAGTTGTTGTAACATCAGGCGCGACTAAATGCGAAAAGGCAGTCATATCTGTGAAAAAAAAGTGGAGCATCAGTTAAATATAATAAATAAACATTTCACATTTAGACATTTCATATTTTCAAAATATCTACGAAAAAAAACATGGGCTATGCCAATTAGTATCATTATAAATATTTTAAAGTGAAGCTGTGTAGACAATTTAAAATGACGCATAAAAACATCAAAATATATCTGATTTTAGACACGATTTTGTTATGATTTTTAAACCCCCGAAAACGACGTGAAATTGCGATTCATCTGTCTATTATGTTTTTAAATACGGAATTAATAAAATATTTGCATGAAAAATCAATCTTTCTTTAATGGTTTAGGTACCATTGCAGTTTTTAAAAGGAGATTAGTTTACATTTTCTACTTCAGATTCTATACTTAAAGATAAACTTTAATTCTGGTCAACAAAATTAATTCTTACAGAATCAAACGAAACTTTACACTGAATGTTTAAGATTACAAATAAATGTCATTTTCAAAACAATTTTGGTAGAAAATGTAAACTGGCTGAGTAAAGAGCATAGAAAAATAAGGAAATTAAGGTAAAAAAAAAAACCCGATACCGTTTATGAAGTCCCATTTACATCTTTCTGTGTACAGTGCTTGCTACCTTACCAAGACTGGACCAAATTTATTATAATTTTGATGACTCCAGAACCTTGTAGTGCAAACCAATACTTACATGCTACATGATCATTTTTTGTTGTTGTTGATTTATTTCACCCCTTTTCTTTCACAATGCAATCGCATGACCAGAACCCACCTTCGATTCAGTGAGCGAATAGGTGCGCGTGTACGTTAAGATATGTGTTATAATGTCATTTCATGTCAATTTCGAATTTAATTTTGGATTTTGCATATTAGCAAGTAAAGAGAAAATTAGTAACTTTTTGAAGTCTTATATTTCTTTATTTCTCGTCTTTGCGCCGATTCCATCTTGAATCGTATTGTCCTTATAAAGTGCGTCCGATACCATTGTCAGTTAAACAATTATTAATCTTTCCTTCTTTCCTTGTGAGCAGTTTATTCATAATTGGATTAAAACGTGTCAAAATTAGTTTGGTCACTTTGAAAGGTTAAATGAAAGATGATGACCGGATGCAATGTGCGTAAAAAATGAGTATTGTACCTCTTGAGAGACACGTGACCCCAGCGTCTTCGTTATGTTGGCAGTTGTGCACTCCAAACCCTAGATGAGCGCAGTCCGCAAGATTGTCTTCCATTCCATCACACCCGACATGATACAGAAAAATGTCTTCGTTCCCCTCGCCAAAGTGGGCTGAATCTGGTGCAGTCGAGGCGTTGCCCAATCCTAACATTCTGCATACGACCTTTGCATCTTGCAAATCCCAGCCATCGTCGCAAACTGTTCCCCAGGTGCCGTTGTATCTGATTTCCACTCTGCCTTCAGAACTGTTGGATCCACCCATGAGCCGTACCCCAACAGAGTTTGGATGGGCTAAAACGAAAAAGAAATTTCTTTTAGTGTAGCCACAATTGTCATTCCCTTTTCTTTCGTAGTTCATATAATCATTTGGGTATGCTTTCAAATTAAGTCAATCTTTTTATTGGAGTTGCGAAGTTTTTAAATAATCGTACCATCTACTCTATATCTGTTTAATCTCCTATCGGAGACATCCCTACTAGCCTTTGCCATATCAAGGGAGATGTGTCGACATTAAATGAAAATGTCCAGTAAGCCAATTATGACTGTAAAACACATATTTTAACCTAAAGGACCATCACTTCATTAGTGCCATTTTTGTTATTGTAGCCACTCATTCTTTCACCTTGTTGAACTTGTGCAAACGGTGTTTTTCGGTGAGAATGTCAGTGGAACGCCTAAAATTAGCATAACTGGATAGGAGGACGCCTTAAAACAACCAAGTATTAAACAATCTTTACAGGGTGATTAGGAAACCACTCTTGCGCCTGACTATACCATAAAAAGGTGTGCGCACAATATCATGTTAGTGAAAGTATTGACACATACCTCCCGAGTAACAGATGGCACCAACATCCTCTTCATGTCCGCAATAATTAACACCTAACCCAGGATGTGCACAGTCCGCAAGATTTCCCTCTGTTCCGTCACAACCAACAAGATTGAGAAGTACATCCCCAGATCCCTGACCGAACCTTGCAGATGTCGGTGCGTCCAAGGCTCCCTCAAACTCCAGTATTCTGCAGACGACCCTCGCGTCTCTAAGATCCCAGCCATTACCACAGATAGTTCCCCAGTATTCATCGTAGAAGACCTCCACCCTTCCTTCAGCTTTGCTGGATCCATCGACGAGTCTTATTCCAAAAGGATTTGGATGGGCTGAGGCAGTGGAAGTCAGTAATTGATAATTAAATCAAAACTATTAAAACGTGAAATAGTGCGCACAATGAAGTAGATGGCACAAGGTATTTATTGGTACGTTCCTTGTAAGGCTATTGCATTAAACGAGAAAAAAAAATGATTCGTTTTAATCTGATTTCTTAAACTACAGTATTAGTTCCTTCCTTCATTAGGCCGGAATGAAACTATTGGAAACACTAGGCTAATTATTGACATGTTATTTCTAGGACATATCATCAGCTCAAGACCATTTACGACTGATATTAATGGATAATAAGTAAACTCTTAATATAATTACATAGCGGGACTGCTTGTGGCGGTTGAACATACCTCCATTGTAACAAATATCGCCCGCATCTTCATCATGTCCACAGTAATGTACTCCAATCCCTCGATGAATACATTCTGCTACGTTTACTTCTGTACCGTCACATCCGACGACATCAAGAATAATACTACCAGAGCCCTGACCAAACCTAGCAGATCCCGGTGCGTCCAAGGCTCCACCAAACCCCAGCATCCTACAAACCACCCTCGCGTCTCTCAGATCCCAACTGTCATCACAGATAGTTCCCCAGGATCCATCGTGTAAAAGTTCTACTCTCCCTTCAGCATCGTTAGACCCACCGACAAGACGAACTTTAAATGGGTTCGGGTGGACTACAAGAAAATAAGAACTTGATAACTGTTTTTTTCTTATTGATCATATCATCACAAATTTCATCATACATTACATGAAAAAAGTATGACGACA
Organism: Hemicentrotus pulcherrimus; assembly: GCA_003118195.1. NCBI lineage: Eukaryota > Metazoa > Echinodermata > Echinoidea > Camarodonta > Strongylocentrotidae > Hemicentrotus > Hemicentrotus pulcherrimus. Next base: position 23,070 of record BEXV01004244.1, on the reverse strand, counting down.
ATTCAAATAAATCGAGCCATGTTTCGGTTGCTATTGATTGCATATAGATATCCTAAAAGTACTACCTATTTATTAACTCCATGTTCAAAGCGGAGTGTAGACGAGAAGGAAATTAACACCATTGTACCTTAATCCAATGATTTATAAACGTAGGGAAACATTTTATTCTAAAATGATTATTATGTACGATCCGCCACAATACCTGCCTCCTTATAAATCGACCGAATGAAAACAACTTGTACAATGATAATAATTATGTATTTTTGTGAAATATTCAGCCCCTTTACAAAATTGTTTCTTTACTTAATAAATTCATTAAGAGGCAAAAAATGAGATTTTTAAAGTCACTTATAAAAAGATATTCTGATGTTTGCTCTAAATGAAACTCTTTCTCGGATAGGTGTACTACTAGTTTATAATGTCAAGAATCCATACCTCCTGAGTAACACATGGCACCTGCATCAATTGTATGACTACATGAGTAACGTGCATTCCCTGAATAACCACATTCTGCAAGGTTGTCTTCTGTTCCCTCACAGTTAACTCTATCGAGAAGAATACGACCAGATCCTTGACCAAACGTAGCAAACCTCGTTGCGTTCAAGGCGCCATCAAAACCCAGCATTCTGCAGACCACCCTTGTGTCTCTCAGATCCCAGCCAACACCACAAACAGTTCCCCAGGATCCGTCGTGCAAGACCTCTACCCTGCCTTTAGCACTGTCAATTGGGTTCGGATGGGCTATAGTATCAAAATATGTTAAAACGAATATCGGTTTATGTTTTTGATTGCGTGATTCGACTTTTCGTGTTAGGAATGGCATAGACGGAAGTAGAAATTAGTCAATCTCAATACGGTTTTCCTACGTTTAATTTCATTTAATAATTTGTTTAATGAAGGGGGACATTTTCGGAATTATTTAAAATATTTTATGAACGTAATAGAAGTAATAAAGAAAAAAGTAATACGATTCTGCTAACATTATGCGCTTTCCAAATTGTGCAATCGTTTACCATACCTCCTAAATAACATACGGCACCTGCGTCCATGTGATGTCCACAGGGAATGCTGACCCCAAAGTATGGACAGTCGGTCAGGCTTTCTTCTGTTCCCCAGCAATCGACACGAAGAACTTCACCAGCACCTTGACCAAACCTGGCTGATCGTGGCGCGTCCAGGGCACCGTCGTACCCCAGTATTCTGCAAACCACTCTCGCATCTCTTAGATCCCAGGAGGCACCACAGACAGTTTGCCAGGATTCACTATACAAGAACTCCACTCTTCCTTCAGCATGGTTGGAGCCATTCATGAGACGTATTGAAAAGTTTCCATGGTGCTGTTTCTTCTCCTCTTCCCATTTAGCAAGAATATTTAATCTGGTTATATAAAGCGTTAAAATATGCCTCTGAAACCAGAAACAGCTCCGATTCTCCCTCTTTTGAAATGAAGAGTGGATCGATTTTTGACAAGTGATATTCTTCATCCGTCACTGCATTGGTGGTATGGTATCGTATTCCATAGTATATCCTTGAACATGTCAATCTAGAACAATTTCCTTGGGGACGGGTTCATTTTCCCAAATCGTCGGACTGGTAGCCAATATTCAGAAAGGAAAGAATATGGAAAAGCAGGTTTTGCTTGCTATACTACAAAGGTTTTGAAAATATTGGCCGATTCTTCAAAAAAATAAATTATAAAGCCATAGCAAGGGTGACCCCTTTCCGTCCAGTTAGAAAGTTGTTCACGACTTTTCCAATTATACGGCTAAAAAAACAGCAATGTTTTTATATGTCACTGTTTTGTCCTTTGGTGAATATTAGTGGAAAACAGATATTAACTTAGTTTGGACAAAGGTATAGGAGAGTATATTACCACATTGTGTGGTTTATTGCGAAAAGCGACATTAAAAAAACGAACGAAACTTTTTTAACACGGGGTTTATTGAAAGGCAGAAAAAAGAAAAATGAAGAGCAACAAATTTCAAAGAAACCTTGACAAATGATAAATGTTTAATGTCTTAAAGCTGCGGCGATGAAACACGTATTAGTAATTTGACATACGTCGCGAGTAAAAGAAATTTCTTCCGAAAAAAAATAGTTCCATGGTACTCACAATGTGTCCTCCTTTTAGTTCATTAAAATGTTTCTAATATATTTATATTCAACACTAAAAGTGTAAAAAATTATTTTAACTTTCGTTAACCTTTTACTTTCACAAAAAAATAGAGATTTGTTTTTTAAAGATATTTAATTGTTCATTCATTTACACAAAAATAATAACAGATTGACAATGTATATATATAATTTAACATAATATATATAACAAGATATTACAGTCACATTAATCCAATATAAATTCAATTCAATTCAATTCAAGTTTCTATATGGCACACATATCAAATCGCAACATTTTTACCTCTCATCATCAAACTTACTAATGAGTAACAAAAAATATATACTTTTGGTCACTAATAATCACATGAAAATATCAGAATTTATATAGTATTACAAGATAATGCAGGTACATTACCCCCAACATAAAGGAAATATATTATAACAATTCGCACCTTTCCGTTTTTACATCTCGTTATCAAACTATTACAAATGCTCAAGAAATCATACATACGTTCAGTTACTAATTAGCACAGAATCATATACAGTTGGAAGTTATAACTCATCTATATAACAATATAACATTTTATGCACTGGATAAACAATATTTCAAAAAGAGCTTAACGCACACGCACCATCCCAACACACTAACACACATACACATTCATGCACACACACGCATGCATATACTCTCAAATACACACCCATACAAGTTATTTCCGCCTAATCAATGAGGAAAATGAGTGTACCAAATAGTTCGACAAAAATGTACACTATCATTTGAATCGACAAAAATCTTACATTTCAGCAGCATATTAAAAACGTATGTAAATCGGCATCTTTGGGAATCTTTAAAATTGGGAAAATTAGGAAACTACTTGACCGGCCCTCAACTTCAAAATTAACCCATGCATTTGTATCCTCCCACCTTGATTATTGTAATTCAATTTTTTCTGGCCTTCCGCATTCGTACCTACTTCAACTTCAAAGAATTCAGAATACTGCTGCAAGCTTTGAGTTTGAGTTTTGAGTTTTATCGATTTCACATTTCACATGCAGAAATGATACAGATAACAAAATATACATAAATGACATATTGTTTCATAATGTAAATAAAGTGATTATATTAAATAACAAGGTAATCATCACATTTGTTTGACAACTTATATCATTTAAAGGAAACCCAGACAAAAGAACAAAATGAAATGTACAGGAACCTATAGAAAAGCAGAGCTTGTAAAGAATAGGTTCCTGGGCGTCTTGAAAAATAACAGGGACAGAAAATGTTAACTGTAGAGAGTGGTACACAATTAAAATTAAAATTAAGACGGCAGTAATTTGACAAATAGTTGTTTGCGAGTTCAATACAATACAATACAAAAGAAAGAAAGAAAAAGAAATACATTAAAACGAAGAGTAGTAACGAGCCAGTAAATAGCAGAGTATGCACCTATTACAAAAACCGAACAATATAAATCATGAATTATTCATTCCTTTCCTGTTAAAGTCCACTTAAATGTCACACAGGCAAAAGAACGTCTAAAATTGCAAATGAATTGTAAAATGAATTGTAAAATGGTACACATGAAATGTCTAATCATCATTATTATTGTAGGCATTCAACAAATGTAACTTGAGTTTATATTTAAATTGATGAATAGACGAAGAGTGAAGTCAATCAGGATGAAGATTGTTCCAAAAAGACGGACCAGTATATACACTTGTTTTTTTGAGAAAATGAAGTGCGTAAACGGGGGGATGTGAATATCATTCCTTTTCCTGGTAGGGTATGAATGAATATCCAAGTTCTTAGTGAAAAGAGAAGGAATAGAATCAGGCAAATCATTTGTTGTAATTGATACATGAAAATACCCAAACTATAGAGAAATATATCAGACACATGTAAAAGGTTATTGTTGAAAAATAAGATGTTTGAATGTGACCGGAAACCAACATTGTGAATTATTCTCAGGGCTCCTTTTAAGCTTGTTACTCTCTCGAGAAAGTTTGAGCACATAACCCCAATATTGCGTTCTCTTTATTGGCTTCCCATACACCATCGTATAACATTTAAAGTTCTTCTTCTTACATACAAAATTTTCCATGGCCAAGCCCCTAATTATCTTTCAGATTTGATTTCCTTACGTTATTTTAGTTCTTTAAGACATCTTCGATCATCTTTAACCTTACAGTTAACCCTTGGACCTCGGAATGTTACAAAATATGGCGATCGAGCTTTCTCGGTAAATGCCCCTATCCTTTGGACTAAATTACCAGCGAACTTTCACAATATTCATTCTCTTGACCAATTCAAGTCCTTGCTGAAAACGCAACTTTTTAATTCATTAATAATATTTTGCAGTTGTGAGTCGGTCAAAAGAGGTGCACACCGTCTTATTTCTTGTTTGTTCGAACTTATGTTTGATCCTATGTTTGACCTCATGTATTTATGTTTGATGTCACTCTTATTTGTATTATTATATATGCATGATTTATTGAATAAAGAACAGATGTATAAGTTGTGTGTTTATTACAAGTTTTGGTAAATAATGTTTTAGTCAGAATATGGTGCGCTTAGAGACACCAGTATTAAGCGCCTAATAAATATTGTGTATTATCATTATCATCCAAATGAGAACCTATGACATAATTAATGTACTTCCAAGCAACATTTATTTTTTTATGTGCCGAAATAATAAATTGATTGTAGGACAGAGCTTGAAAAACATGGAAGTCTTTTTTGTGAAAATCGATTGGTTTAAATAATACATATATATATTTCGTGTTGAAGTGGACCACTCCATTAACATAAACTCATAGACATGCTGGTGATAACAAAACATCACTCTGTTCTAGTGCGGTCTCGAAATGATCAAATTTTTAAATTGGGGAATATCAGTAACTGATTAACAGGCGTTACAATAAAGTATCAATAAACTGACGATTGTAATATCATTGGATTTCAAACAGTATTTATAGGCACGTTTACATCGTCAAAAAATGACACTTCGTTGAGTACATCATAGTGAGTGCATCACTTTCAAAGTATCTGATTACAATATTTTCAAAATACATCTATCCTGGTCTTTCCTTTGTGAGTGTTCTTCTAAAATTTCATATTTTCTATGTAGACATATAGATGATCCTCTTCCATTTAAATTTAATCTCAATTATCAACGTCTGTCCAACATTCAGGTTTTTACGAAATAATTGTTAAACTTCGTATTGTTTGGTATATAAAAAGAAGGTCCCATATCAAGAACTATGTCCCCCAATTTTGTGGCTTTTTTTAAAAAATAAAGGCACGTTCATATATGACGTGCCAAAACATTATTGTTTTGTTATAATGACGTAAAAAGCCAAACCTTTACACTTTAACACGGACAAATATGCAGCTATTTTTTTTTTTTTTGCATCGGTTTACCGCGCGATATCTGACCAAGTTTTAAGCGGTTGTGACATTTGTGTATTCAGGAATGATATCGTTCTGTCTATCTTGCGATGACCTTGCCACTTTGACTTTGTCATCACCAAGTGATACGCCAGTTACTGCCATTTTAGCATTCGATGGGACTCTAGCCAGGCGTGTTGAGATGGTAGAATCATGATTACAGCCAGGAAAATTGTCTTTATCTGCAGAAGGCTCTTCATAAACAGTTATCATGTCCATGTATTCATGTAGCTCAGTCGCTGTACTTCCTTTTGTTATGGAGGCATATCCTACATCTCTCACATATGGACAGTTTATCCGGGATCCTTGAGTTAATACAGATGGATCCGTGTCTACGCCTACATCTGTATCGGAGTTGATATCCATATACTCGTGTCTGTAAATTCCTGGAGTATGTTTCGGTTCTCTGTTGACACTTGGTTTCTTGTAACACCGTTGAACACCATTTACATTCAGAGAAAGTTCGTTTCCTGAACATGAAACACCCGGTAGAAGATACCCGTCAGTATCCATGTCTGTTATTCCTGGGGGCTCTTGATAAACAGACTTGATGTCCATGTATTCATGAATTTTATCTTGTCTGCTGGATTGTAGTGTTCCTTTCAAACTTCCTTTATTGTCAATATCGCGTAAACCAGTTGATGTTGCTCTCAAGATCGGGATAACTTCGCTGTTGGAGGGTGTAACGCTTGGGAGAAGATATCCATTAACATCTTTGTCAGCGTCTACTGATGTTACACTAGGAAGAAGATAACCGTCAACATCAAAGTCCGAACCGGATGAAGGCTTTTGATAAACAACGTTCATGTCCATGTACTTATGATCTATATCTTGTATATTGGTGTGTGTTCTCGTCATGTTGACGTCATTCTCTGTAACATTGGCAGCCGTCGGTACTATTGTTGATGTAAATTCAGACTTTGAAGCTGCAGACGTTGGAATAAGATAACCGTCAATGTCTGTGTGTGTGTCAGTTGGAGGCGTTTGATTAACAGTATTCGTTCGCGACACCATGCGAAATTCAGATTTTGACCCGGATTTCGTTGCTCTCCTAGTTGGAAGATAGCGATCAAGATATGTGTGTGTGTCTGTTGAGGACTTTTGATTTGCATGCTTCATGTGCATGTCTTCATGAATTGCCTCTTGTTTATCGCTATGCCTTGTTCTTGTCATTCTTTTGTCGTTGCAAGAACCTGATACACATGCGGCTGTCGGAGCTACCATGGAAGTTACTTCAGACGTCAAAGCTGTGGTAGATCGAAGTAGGTAACCATCAAGATCTACGTCTGTATCTGTTGCGGGTTTTTGACCAATAGTCTTCATGTCCATGTACTTATGAATCGCATCTTGATTATTGCTGTTTCTTGCTCTTGACATTTTTATCTCATTGTCAGATACTACTCGATCTGCAGTTGTCGTTCCTATTTCCATGTAAACTCTTGGTTCCGGAGTTGTAGCAGTTGGTAAAAGATAACCATCAATGTCTTCATCTTTAGGACTAGGAGATCTATCATTGCTGGTATTCATGTCCATGTATCCATGAGTTGCATCTTGTTCGCTGTCTCCCCTGCAGGTGTGCACCTGTTCACCTGTCGTATTTTGACTTATTATCAAGGCAACCTGCGATTTTTGTTTCCGAGATGATACAACAGTTGACAAGCGTTCTGGTAATTTAGGTGGGGAATTAATATCCTGATAGATTGAGTCTAAGTTCTGAAGGTCTACAGACTTAGAATGCATCAAATCCATGTATACAGTTGTATCAAGATTGATTTTAGCTCTTCTCTTCCTTGATCGACATGTTAGGCAATATACGAACCCTGTAATAAGAATAATGCTCGGAACGGGAATACATATTCCGAGCAATAGTATGTTTGTAGTATATGAATCCAGAGATGTATATTTAAGATCCGTTGATAGCACTTTTAACGTTGTACTTGGCAAAGAAGAATCAGAAGTCTCGAATTCAATAGTACTAGAAGATTCTGAAAGATATAAAGAATTGAGAATTTTTCAGCAAAGAACAACAACAACAACGCTCATAGTTTTCCATAGTGTCTCAAATGTAAAAAAAAAAAAAAATCCCTTTAAAAACATTTATAGTCATTAAAAGTAACAAATGTATCTGTTCAGATGTATGTTAGCTACTATAGCTCCGGTATGTCTTCGATTTCTTCATTATTGTTGTTTTTCTTGTCTTTTTAAAGGAGATATGAATACAAATATATTTGTATTACCTCTATTAGACTACAAGTTGTTGCATTTTGTGTATAAATAACTAGCATGTATAGTTTGTTTCTACACATTTATTAACTTTTTTTTGCTACCCACCAACAACATCAGCTGAAATGGCTTCGCTCGATGCATTCAGCCTCTTTCCTTTTGTCACAGCAGTGCAGTGGTACGCCCCTGTATCTTCTGCACCGGCTCCCCGGATGGTGATGTAGTACATTCCCATGTCAGGGTTGCTGTCTACCCTGTATTCCACATCAGTTGTACCCGGGAGTTCGACACTATCTCTGTACCAAGCCACCTCATCCAGGTCTATCCCTGCGAGATTAACCTGACAAGCTAGTGTAAAGTCGTCGCCCTTTGATATTGTATCATTAGATGGGTGGTTAGCTGTGACTTGAACCTCACCTGCAAAGAGTGAAAGTACAAAGTCATGGTTAGGGTACTTTATATTACAAATTACGGTCTTCTTGTACAGCATGAAATTTTAGGCCAGGAAAGTATGCAAAACGGTCTATATGTTCAATAGATTCCTAGTGAGCATTTTGTGAGCAACTTTAATTCAAGAACACTCAGTGGACATATGTAGTTACATGCACAGTACATGCACATGTACCCTTAAAGGGGAAGTCCACCCTGATATTAAAGTGGGTTTCAATAAAAGCAGAAATGTGAGAGAAACAAATCAGTTAAAGTTTGAGCAAATTCTGCTTAAATAATAGGAAAGTTACGAATATCAGAAGTTGTCATCAGTGAATCACAAATTAGCAAGACTATGACGTATCTTGCGAGCTCCTCTCCAATTTGCTCTGTACAAAAAATCTCATGAATATAAATTTTCTTAGTTATTGATGTTGGAATAGATTTGTATTATACAGAGGTTGTATAAAAACGTATTTGCATAAGTTATATTTAGGGTGAATGTATTAGTATAGCGCAGATAAGAGGGGAGCTCGTAAGATGCCAATTTGTGTTTGATTGATCACACCTTCCAACATTTATATTTATCTTTTTCCTAACTTGTTTGCTCAAACATTGACTTGTTCTCTCATTTATCGGCTTCTATCAAAACCAACTTAAAACCAGGTTGGACTTCCCCTGTAATACATGGATTTAAGAGTGATGTACCATTAACACTTGGTTACTTTATTCGCCCCTCTGCACAGTTGCTCATTTCCAACATGTGAAATTTTGCATAAAACAACAGGCAACACGTGACGGAAGGATAGCTTTAAACATAACAGCTTTGCAAAATTACCCTTTTTTGGTCTTGATTACCTCCATGACAACCCTCTCAACACCGGTATAGATTAATCTTGCTTTGGAGACAGGTAAATAGTTTTGATGCCTTTAGAATATATATGCCCTTAGAAATATAATGTGGCACAGGGGGATTATTTGTGTGGCATATACAGAGTTGGATGGAAATAGAAAATAAGACACACACATGTGCAATTCAAGTCAATGATCTCACAATTAAATATTTGTTATGACATTCATCATGATCATGCGTATCTACTTCTCTAAATGCTCTTTGACTCTAGCCATCACAATACCAACAAGTTCACTTACTTCTGTCACAAACCGCTCCCTCAAATGCTGGATCACAAGTACAGCTCCCATCAACGCTACTGCAGTTAGCACCATCCACACATGTACAGTTATTCATACAGTAATCTCCAAAAGTACCAGCAGGACAGACTGAAATAGTTGCATTATATAAGAAAAGTTAAACAGCAGCCCCTGTCTAGTTGTTCTTTCATCTGACACACTCTAACAACAATCATTTAAATAGTAATTTTACTCTGCAATCAGACTACCAATCTCAGTTACGATGGCCTTGAACGAAACATGCCCTTCACAACTTCTGAAAGATCCAGACAACCTCCATATTAATTGTTATTTCTCTTAATAAACATATTATTAATACCATCACCAAACTGTATGCATTCAGCAGCAAAATCATTTTTTTAGAAAATGCCAGCAGGAATTCAAGAAATTCGACAAACAGTGAATCTACAAACTCTGTATATATTAACATTGTATTTGTAAAGGGAAAAGATGCAGATTTACTATTAAACTATGCTAATTTGTTGTTGTGCTCTTATATGATATGGCACACAAAGGGTTAAAAAGAAATAAAAGAGTATTGGATTATATCTATAAAAATATTAACCATAGCATTGAATACAACCAATACAATTGAAGCCCGGAGGACAAGTGCAGTTGAAATAGTTTGTGCCTTCAAAGCAAATTCCTCCATTCCCATAGGGCAATGCGTCGCATTCACGAGAATAACCTTTTCAGCATGTTAGAAATTAATCCTATATAATATAGCAAAACATTTTTTTCTCCATTGCCGGGCGTAATTCAAAGCTCTTGATCAGCAGTAAATTTTCTGCTACTTTTGTTCTTTTTTATATAATGCAAATGCTTTGGAACTTAGCAAAAACTTAGTGCCTAATCACCTTTGGTAAACCTTGTTTACATGATTACAATAATGGGAATTGTTAAGACTTTAACAAAGAAATTTGTAAAATAGGTTTTGAAAATGGAAACTTCGAGGCCCTGAAGAATTTTGAAGTAGATCTGAAACATGAAAATTCTATGAATCAATAGAAAATATATATTGCTTTTGTTTAATAACAGTATAAATAAACAGCTCATCTTAGAACTGTGTTACAATCCCATAAACGAATATAATTGTATTATCTATCAAAATTGTTCGGGTGTTTCAAAAATAGAAACGAGTTTAAATATACTCTGTGTTAAACAATAAAGGTACTTATAATTAAGTATAGATTTAGCTGCAGTTTCTTTAAATCATTTCTTGTCACTTACTGGTATAAAACAAAGTACAAAGTGTATCTAAAACTAATAAAACATTGGATTACCTGTCATGAACGTGTGTCAAAATAGGTTACACAACTATGTTAAGAAATTCAAATTCCTTTTACGACACGGTTACCCGTAGAGTCGGAATAATTTGTTTCTCACCCCTTTTCATGAAATGACTGTACAACCCGGCTATTCTTGATAAAGTTGACCTCTTCTCAGAACTTTTTTGTTAATGTAAAGAGTCATAGAGATTGACGAAAACAGTTCTGAGAAGATAAAATCATATTGACACAGTCAACTTATTAAAAGAGGTATGTGCATGGGCAACAGTGAACCAAAACGTTCATCTCAAGCATGATTTTGGAATTATGAAGTGGAGTGGAATTTGTACAAACCATCTGCATCACCTGGATTCCTTATGTGGTTTTATTCAGTTCACTTCATTAAAGCATGGGTTGGGGTCACATGCATCAATGTCTTCAGGGCAAAGAAAACAATATCACAGCCGCAAAAGAAAATTAAAAATCATGCAAAATAAAATGTTAGATGCCCAACGTTTTCCATTACCTGTGAGCTTTGTACTTTGTTAAGTGCACTTTCTTTACTTTTTACAAGGTGGGTCTAGCTCCTTGTTAGGTCAAACCCGTAGAGCAGGATCTTTAATATGTTCACACTAGTCAGATGTGACAACATAAATCATTATGTAAAATGTGTCTACTGAATTATGGTGGTATCAAAATGAATATAAATATCAAAATAGCGTGCAAATCTGCTTAATATTAACATTTATTTGAACAATTTTTTTTACTTCGTGTAGAACCTGAAACCTACAGATTCCATATCCAGGGGAAGTAGAATATTGTATATTACACAGAAAGAAGATTTTTAAAAAGGAAAAAAGGAAAAAAAGAAGAATAAAAATAAAGTAAGAGAGCACTGGAGCATGAAGATTTGGTGAATCAAACTTCGGGATTTTGACTTCACCTCCAATGTTGCTTCCATCTGTATCATCTCAATAGTAAATGACCTTTGACCTTTGTCCATGTGACTTTCATTGTGCTGACAGTCAGACAGATGGTTGGGAAAAAAACCCAAAATAAGAGACCAAAAAATGTGGAAATAACAAATTATGATGCTATATACATGTACATGTGTGCAATATAGGATAAAAGTGTACATTANTGTTAGTGGGTGTGTCACTGGGATTGGTTGGACGAACAGGTGCTGGCACAGCTATGTCAATTGTTGATGATGAAGTTGGTCTGGGTCTTAGATTAGGCTTTGACATTTTAACAATGAGGATAAGACTGCGTTATGTAACAGTGTTACAATAGCAGACTTGCCAATAGTAACGTTGGTAACAAGGACTGACGCAAAGTAGCTTCCTAGACTGGAATGTAGAGCTACTGTTCAGATAATCTGAAAACTGCAAGACACAAGAACCGGTAGCTGGGACAGCATGAAATATTAGTCTAGGAATTAAGTGGCCACCACTCTGAAGAAAATGTTGGGTAAACTTACGATATATGCAATAATTTCCAATAAAACAGGCTTCCGGTACAAACAATAAAGTTGAGAAAAACTACTCCATATCACTGTATAAGATGCAAATCAAATAATGTCCAATAAAACAACGTTTTTTCAGCACAAGTCAAGCGCAAGAGTACTAGGAAATTGACAGAGACGTATGCATTAAATTTGGTTACATTACGAAAATGTCCTATTGGCATTGCAGAGATTGAGATGGAAGGAAACTTGAAACTGTCCATGATCTTTGGCCTTGGGTCTAGAACTCATACTTCACCCTTACTTACGAGTAGGTTACCTCTACATCAACGTGTTCCGTTTAAAGTCTGTTTGTGTGCTTTTAAAATACTCAATCATTAGGCAGCTGAATAACTTTATGACAACATCCAAATATGTACACCATCTCGTAATCTTCGCTCAGCAACGGACACATCGAGCTTTAAATGTATATATTATGTTTCCTACATATATCAACCTTATTCATACATGTTCTTATATTTATTATATTTTATCTGCACATGTGTATATTTTTTTTCTTCATGCTTTTTTCTTAGACACTGAAGAATTGTTTCAGCTCTTGGGTATGATTACGTAGTGTATTTGTTTTAAAAGATGTATTTAACAGGGATAACCAAGTTACATAATATGTTACCATATTCACAGTCAGTTCCACTGAATCCTGTCTGACATGAACATGTGTATCCATTGACCAAGTCCATGCAGGTCCCTCCATTCACACAGGGGTTGCTCAAGCACTCATTGGTATCTGGACCAAAATAAAAATGGGGTAAAAATGTTCTGTTAGGTTGTCTTCATATCTCATTTGTTTGTTCGTTGATAGCCCATTAAATATACAACAGAATATATCAAGCTCTGCAAATGACATCATTCCTACCAGGTCTAATGGAATATAGAGTGCCGAGAATGACTGAACTATAAGCTAACGCATTTATACCGAACCCCGTCCTGAAAGTTCAAGACTACAAATATAGCACAAGAGCAAAACGAATTTGGTAGAATATTTATAATAGCTGATTTGCCAAAAACCGTTATGGATTTCAGTGCCTTGGCGGTCACCCCGCTGTTACTATAGTAGCTTCTTGGTTTTGCACACGAACCGCGGATTCTCCGTCCGCATTGAGCTTGCGAAAACTCCCTAGCGTTTGTCAACCTGGGCAACAGATAATGTATGCAGTTAGGATTCTGTTTATNGGCAACAAATAATGTATGCAGTTAGGATTCTGTTTATTGAAATACTATTATTCTTATCAGGTGAATGAAATAGTTTGAATCGAGGCAGTAATTCACAGAGACGTATGCATTCAATTTGGTTACATTACAAAAATGTCCTGTAGTTTTCAGGTGCAAAATTCATAAAAACGTACTACGCCTAGATGGCAACTAACTATGAACTCGTGGTACTTTAGCCTAGGTAATGAATTGACAACTAGGTTAGTTAGGTCTATTTTTATGGGCTAAGGTTTCTATGCACGACGATAATATGGTACTAAATGTATGGGCATACATAAAATCACACAGATTACGTCTTCTACTGTATCAATGAAACCGCTTCCTTGTAATGTAAAACAATGAGTTCCAGCTCTGCTCTTTCACCCCATAACTGTCCTGCCCTAGACTTTTCGTGTTTATTTCATTGTTGTCGTTTTTCATAACTTAACTACTTTTGGATATAGGACAACTTAAAAATCTAACGTAGCTCTTTTGTACTTTAAGCATCATAAGAAATTAATACAGATTGTGAATCCGAAAAACAATTGTAACCGTTTAAATCTATGCTAACCCACATGGGGATACCCCTTCCATGCTCAACCGTTTTAGGTTGATAATGTACTTGTTTGCAGTTTTATCTTGAATATTACATCTACTTAAATACATATATAGATCAAAGCAAATATAATATTTGCATTAATCTTTAAGTTCCTCCTATAATGTGACTCCCAGATACAAACAATTTGTTGGACAAATATGAAGGATCTTTTAGCTGCAGAGAAAAATCCTTTTTCTCACTTACTTCCTGAGAAATAAATAGTGCCCGCATCTTCATATCTTCCTATAATGTGACTCCCAGATTCAAACAATTTGTTGGACAAATATCAAGGATCTTTTAGCTGCAGAGAAAAATCCTTTTTCTAACTTACTTCCTGAGTAACAAATAGTGCCCGCATCTTCATGATGTCCACAGTTGTGAACTCGAGAAAAATGCAGAGAAAAATCCTTTTTCTAACTTACTTCCTGAGTAACAAATAGTGCCCGCATCTTCCTGATGTCCACAGTTGTGAACTCGAATCCCTGAATGAGCACAGTCTGCAAGGTTATCTTCTGTTCCGTCACAAGCGACATCATCTAGAAGAATATCCCCTGATCCTTGACCAAACCTAGCAGATCCCGTAGCTTCCAAGGCTCCATCAAACCCCAACATGCTGCAAACCACCCTCGCGTCTCTCATACCCCAACTGTCATCACATATAGTTCCCCAGGATCCATCCTTCAGTACTTTTACTCTGCCCTCACCATCGTTAGACCCACCGACAAGACGAACTTGGAATGGATCAGGGTGGGCTAAGGAGAATAATTGTTTTTAAATGTTAATGTTCACATTTCACAGGAACTCAGATTTGTATGTATTATACAGTTTAATAAAACCAAAGTGTACGAGATAAGATATGCTTTTAGAATAGCCTGACCGAAATTTTACATTTATTGCTCACAAATCATTCAAGAAACGTAAGAAATGTCCCGCCAAAATGTTCAGACTTGGCGCTTGGCCAAACAAACCACCAGAGAAATACCGCTGTGTAAATACATTTGGGCAACAAAGGTCATTCTTTACGTAATTACATAATATATGAATGAATGAACGAATATTTGCTGTTTTAAAGTGAACGATTTTATTGAGGAACAAAATTGTAACGGTGGTGCCACCGATCAGATGGATCTCGAAAGGATTCGGGTGGATCAAATTAAAAAAGAAAAATGTATGAACTATAGCAAACTAAATGTACCCTATATTATGTGTATGGGATCTCAACAGCGATAAGACTGTTGGTCTACATTTAAGGAGTGACTGGAAAAAAATTAAGGTCAAATGCTATCATAAAATGTGATAAGACCGTTACCGGCATATTATCAAACGGAAACTTATACTTTTATAATTTAATTAATTCTCAGGTAATGGTGGGAANAAAAAATACATAAACATATATGAGATAAATTAGATTTGGAGGGGGCAAAAAGGTTTGGAAGGAATTTTAACGATACTCAGAATAAAAGGTCAGTTTCATTTTATTTTTAAATATTGAGCTGTTTTTATATAGGCGGAGGACTTGAGGTAGAGTGTTCCATATGTTTGGTTTGCGTAATATATTGATAGGGAATTTAAAAAATAAAAAAAGTTAATTTAAACCCAAACCTATGCATTTAATTATTTTCCATCTTTCACTCGTTTTTCGCTTTGGTAGTTAAGAAGAAAAGCAAAGTGCATATCATTTATTTGTCGAAAACCAAACGAAATCTGAAGAAAAAAAGGTAGTTAGTCAGTAATTAAAAAGTTCTTCACGGTCTTTGTTCACAAAATAAATATGTTTTTAAAATACCTTGGATAACATTGAAATCATTGTTCCTTACAAATCATTCATGAAAGGTAAGAAAGATCCTCAAGGGATGGTTCAGACATGACGTGTAAATGAATACAAACTACGCGCAACAAGGGACACACCTAACGTCATATATATATATAGCCACGGTCTTGCCTCATCTTGTCTAAACGAGCATGTACTGTCATTGTCAACGATCAGACGTATCATGAATGGATTCGGCTGGGCTAAATTAAAAACAAGAAAAAAAATGTATGAACTAAAGCTACCTAAATATATATCTATTATTATGTGTTCGGGTTATCAAAAGCAATAAGACTGCATGTTGGTCAATATTTTTGACATATAAGGTCAATTCTTTTTGTTGTTGCGATTTTAACAGAATGCCATTTACAATTAGGACTACTCGTTTCCTTATGTCCAAAAGAGTTCGTACTTCCTGAGTAACACACAGCGCCCGCATCTCTGTGATGCTCACAGTAAGAATCAAGCCACACACGGGAAGAACAATTTGCCAGGCTGTCTTCTGTTCCCCGGCAGATGACAAGCAGAACATCACCAGAACCTTAACCAAACCTAGCTGATTGTGTCGCGACCAGGGCACCGTCGAACGACAGCATTCTACATATTACCTTTGCGTTTAACAGATTCCAGAATACATCACCACAAACGGTCATCCACGATCCACCGTACAAGACCTCCACTCTTCCTTCAGCATTGTTGGAGCAATTTATAAGACGTATATCTGGTAGAAGACTGTCCATGAGTTTCCTCAAAATTGCATTTAATTGTATATTATCCAAAGTGGTTCATTGTGACGCAGAACGAAAATAAGAAGTAAGGTTTTTTCTGTAACAGATCGTTTGCCCCTGAATTTATTTGAAACTGTGATAACCAACAGGCGCGTTGTTAGACCTTTTTTTCTTTGGAGGCGAAAGCAGTTAAACTAGTTTCCAGACTGCTGACAATTGTCAAAAAAGCTAGGATTTTCTCTGTGAGACTTTTTTTTCTTTTATATGTGAATGAATTCTTCGTGGGAAAAGCAGAAACTTAAAAATATAGGTTGGTAGAGTTTTAGAAAAATCGGACCAAGTTCAGGTCATTCATAATATTGTGTGTGCACATGGAGCCTTTCTACAAGATATCACGCGAATTGTACCAAGAACGGTTGGTTGGGATTGACTAGACACTAAACCTTTCGTCACTTGCGGGATCTGAGTCACAATTTATTGGTAGGAATTGAATTCCACTGTTTCGTAGATTATTGTATTAATGTATTCGGTGAACAGAACCCAATTAAGAACCCAATTCAAAAGTCAAACCTGACTTTCTTAACTAACAACATTTAGCCAATCGTTCGAAATAGGCAAAAAGATAAACTCCAGTTCTGATAAAAAAAAAAAAAAAAAAAAANAAAAAAAAAAAAAAAAAAAAAAAAAAAACTTACACTGAATGTTCAAGATTACAAATAAATGACATGTGCCAAACAGTTTTAAAAGAAAATGTTTACTGGATGAGAAATGAGCATAGAAAGACTAGGAAATCGAGGTAGTACTAGCCCCGACACCATGTGTGTTGTCCCATATATAGCTTTCTGTGTGTGTGGTTGTAACTTTGCCAAGACTCGGTCAAATTTATTATGATTTTGATGACTCCAGAACCTTGCAGTGCACACCAATACTTACATGCCACATGATCAACTGTTTCTTATCCTTTCCACACCTTTTCTTTCACAATGCAATCGCATTACCAGTACTAATTCTCTCGCAAGGACGGAAATGGCAGAAAGCTGACATCTCTTGCATGCTTGTCTTATCTCCTTAGGCTAGTCAGTCTTTCCTCCTCTTAACACGTGAAGATATGTCGACAGATTATGCCTCATGGAGAAATATCCATTTCCTAGAGACCTACATCCGTCAAAATGCCTATCAATTTTGTTCATAGTGGAAGAGCCAGTATTCGCGGAAAAACATTTCAAACTATTCTATCCGCATTTTGTTACCATTCAAACATAGCATAGAAATGTTGAATATTTCTTTATCCAATAAATGGGAGAGTTTTCTCTCGACAACAATTGACGGCATTGCAAATAAGAGATAACGCAATTACGATCATCCCAGCTACAAAAGATAATCATAGAAAAAAAACTTTCATCATTTTATTTCCTGACGATCGATAATCAACCTGTTCGAAACGTCGAGCCACCCCCGCCACCCATCCTCTCCAATCGGCGCTATAGTTCTCCTTAGAACTACAGTGTGAGTCAACCAAAAATAAACCTAGAAAATTGCTAATTATTAAAAAAATCATCGTTGAACATTAAATTGTTTTATGTCTTATGAAAGAATGTTTTATCCCAAAACATTTGGTACCATTTTTGTGTGGTATGTATTTACGCTTGGATGAACAGGAGACATTGTTTGTGAGAGTGCAAAAATCGACCTTCGCCAAAGTTTCTTATGTGATGTTTGAATAAAACAATTGGGATTTGGGTATCAATTCGGTTTTTGCAGATCCAAATAACATCCCAAACAAAATTAATCATGCCACACATATCAAATATCAAATATCAAATATCAACGAACAACTATGTACTCATGGTACAATAGTCTATGTAATTAATTGACAACTAGGTTTAATCGTAAGATGTGTGCATATTTGTCAAGGTTTCCATGCACGACCAAGATGATAATGTTTTGCTAGATGTATGGGCATACTTAAAATCATGTACTCTTCTATTTCTCCTCGAAACTGTGAAGTCTTAGCAATATCCTCTTTTTAATAATAATCTCGTTGTTTTTTATGGTTATGGATATGGTTCAACGTAAACACCTGAAGTAGCTCTTTTTGTAGATTAAACATCATAAGAAAATGAACACAGATTATCAAATCAGATCATGTATTGTAACCGTTTCAGTCTGTGCTAAGCCACAATGGATATCCCTCCCATGCTCAACTGTTTCAGATTGATATTGACAATGTACTTGTTTGTATATTTTCTTCAATATAACATTGTATTATAAGTGGAAAATAGTTCTTCTATTTCATGCTTTCTCTTTGATTTTATGTATGCAATATACGTATTAGCATATAACAGCGGTGTGAGTTTTTTGGGAGTGTTCAGTGCAGTTTACCCATTTCTTGTCGCCTCTTGGAACCTGTTCTTGTGAGAAGCAGCTGGGATCAGCCACGAGCTGTGCCTCAAAGGTTCTTTTATGTCGAGAAATTCTACGTTTGGTAAAAAATAACTACGATATTGTTACTTTATGTACTAGTTGTCGGTAACCGGGAAAGCACGTCTCAGAAAAACGTATCAGACAAACGAAGGAAAGTCATCGCATCGAAGTATACGAGTTTCAGATGGGTTGTCACGCAAGTCATAAACAGACGTGAGTTGTGTTTAATAGCACAAGAAGTGCAACAGAAACTATAGTTTATTGTTATCTCATCTGTACTTTCGCTTTTGAACGAATGTGGATTTATATCAATGGCCTATGATGGCGAATTTCCTAACTTAGTGTACATTAAAGGCAACATATTCCATTAAATATATTATACATAGGCCTATGAAGTGTGGGACCGTGATGTTAAAAGTTTTAGTACTTTTTCCTGAAATGCAATGTCTAGCTTACAATTCAATACCTAATTGTTTGTAAAGTGGTCTCATCCCCTCCTCCTCTCTCTTTCCATTTCCATTTCTCTCAAGTTAACTCGCAGCTTTTTTCCTGTCTGATCTCATTTTTTTTTATTATAACAAAATATGGTAGCGTCAAGTTTTATATTGCAAAATGTATTTCTCATCTCCACAATTTACCCCTGGATTTCCACGGGACTCTCTAATGTGTATATAATAAGTATACAAATATTGCATATTTCGTCGTTCAATATAACACAATAAATTTTATAAGCATATTTCAAGTTGAAATGTCATGACACGAGGTAAATTCTAAATTTTGGAGGTGAATATATGTTATAGGGAACAACAAATTGCATGCTTTGTATGTTAAATATGATTCAAAGTACATTTGTAATCCTTTGGAAGAAGGGCCTCCCTTTACATGCGCCAAGCTAAGATACTGTAAACAATGGGTACGCGCAGGGCCAAGAGGTGCACAGTCTAACTAACTTAAGCATGCGTTATACAGTGCCCAAAACGTGGTTACGTTGCACGCTCGCCCACATATAGAAATATCCCATGCTTCGGCGTTCAAGTACAACAGTGAGGCTATATTTTACCGAGGCAGCAGGCTGAGGTTAAAATATAATGGCTAGAGGTACATTCTACATTTTTAAGTGATTATATTTTATACTAAATGCATGCAGTATTTGCAATATAAAATTGAGGGTATTTTCGATCTAATGAATTGCTCCCTTGGAGTCGAGCCATGCACGCTGCTCAAACAATGGAGTATATGCATGGAAGAGAGGTGCGCAGATAATTCTCTTTTGTATGCGTTATACCGTGTTAAAAAGGTTGCTATATTTAGCAAACTCTGCACATTATAAGAATATATTAAGTGTAACGTGACACCTTATTTATTTATTTATTTATTTATTCACGAATATTTAGACGGATCAGTATTTGATATTTGATCAGCAATCAACAGATTAAAAACATGTAAATATACAAATGAAATTTAAAAAGCAAATTAAAACATTAATATTTCATAAATTGTGACAAGATACAACGAATACTTAAAATAAGTTACAAGCTGGTCTTCCTCAGGGCTCTGTTTGCATATGATTAAAACTTACCTATAATGGGTAAAAATAAATGGAAGAAAGTATAAATAATAGAAAAAAACAACAACAAAACAAAATGATAATCAGGGACGATTTGAGATTAATTAAAACATGGAAGATAAAACTCAACATGAATTATCAAGTTTTGTTGGGGGGAAAAAAAAAAGATACTAAACAATGTATATTATATTGTGAGTCAAAAAAAAGTTAACACCTAAAAAATTGCTAATTATTTAAAAAATCATCAATGAACAGAGAATTTGTATCCAAATTTTGTGTGGAATGTGTTCACGCTTGGATAAACAGAAGGAATTGTTTGCGAGAGTGCAAAAATCGACTTGCACCAAAGTTGCTTATGTCATGTTTTAAAAAAACGATTGAGATTCGGGTATTAATTTTGTCTTTGATCCAAATAACATTCCTAACAAAATTTAAATCATGCCACACATATCAAATATCGAATATCAAATATCAACGAACATTTGTGCGCGTTTGTGTGTGTGTGTTTGTGTGTGACTTTGCTTCTGCAAAAAAGCATATGCAATGCATTTCATTTGATACATTCAATTAATTCTCTCACCTCGCCGATTCCAACATAATACATACTGTAGGCATCACTTTTGCGCAAGTCGATATTTGTTCTCTGGGAAAAAATGCCTCCATTTCATCCAATCGCGAACACATACCACACAAAAATGATACCAAATTATTTGGGATAAAACACTCTTTTATAAGATGTGTAAGCCAGAACTGTTATTTTGAAAACAAGATAAATATATTTAGCTGCTATGTTAAACCTGGCTTGTTATCCTTTCTATTATCGCTAGGACAAATACGTATTGTGAAAATAGATTATTTTGATAAATAGAAGGGACTTACATATGATTATGAAAAATCTCTATTACATAATGAATTAAGCCAAAATCTAAAGTGATGATAGAGGCAATCTAGTACAGTCAATATATCTAAGTAGTTTTATATAACACGTCCATATTAAACAAAAGAAGGAGCGCAATATGATTGACACGATTTCATTTGTATCCCTTTTTGTACATTCCTTGCTATGTCGAACATTTTGCTCTTATTTGGTCAAGCAATTACACTCGTCGATTTATTTACAATCTTACAGAAATGATTATTCTTGGATCACAAAGAGGTACATTTACAGAAAATATATGATATTTCATTTTTTGTACCCAAATCCTTAATGTTTTATTAATTATTTCAACACTGATGACGTAATTATTGTCGTTTGATCTGACATTTACATGAAAGTCTCTATTACTGTCACATAGTTTGTCTTGAACGATAATACACAATGGAGAAAAAACCTAATTATGTCTGACAGTGTCTAATCTACAAATTGGTTTAGATCAGTGGTTTGAAGATAAGTTAAATCATTGGGCATGTCCATTGAATTGAAAAAAATGATTTAGAAAAATAGTTGCGTGTGAATGGTAATAGAATCGGCATTAATCGTCATTGAACTGAGATCGTATGGAACTAACGAGGATTTTAATTCATTTGCTGAAGTTATGACCGCCATTAATAATTAAATTTGACATCACTTTCAGTTTTCCATCGTACTGAAGCGGAAGAAACCTTTTCGACCGTGGTGATTTGTTACCACTGCAATACGGCTCTCATTCGATAATCTTTTATTTCAGCATATTTGTGTTCATCCTTACAAACGACGGATAAGTGGATTAGCAACAACTGAACCCCTTCACATAAGTGTCTAATTGTATCGTTTATATTATGTATATTTACCCGCAGTTGTCATGGCCATACATTCATGGTAATAATCCCGTGTTATGTTTTTGTTTCACGGCAGCCTCCAGTCGTTTATTTTAACTCTTAAGGACTTCATCAGTTTTTGAGGTGCAGCTTTATTTATTTGCACACTGGTTAGTGTTTTTCTATCGTTGTCGCTCGAGTCTGTGTCGAAGTTGTCCTCTCACGGGAGAAGATATCCATCAATGTCCACATCTTTCCCCGCTGAGGGCGTTTGGTAGAGGGTTTGCATGTCGATGTACTCATGATTATTCGATTTATCGTCACGAAGTTGATCAGCCGTTGCTGCCACTCCATCATCCGATAATGCGTCCCGAGTCGGAAGGATATATCCATCGAGATCAAAGTCGTTTTCGTTGTCAGGTGTTTCATAAACGGTATTCATGTCCATGTATTTATGTGGTTCTCTTTGTTTGATGTAATGCGAGAGATTCAGATCAGCTTTTCCATCATCATCAGTTGCTACATTTGATTCATAATCGTGATGAAGCATACCTGATTTTCGTCTTTCCGGTAACCGAGGTGGGGCGTTCAGGTCTTGATAAACTGAGTTTATTGAAATACCTTGCAGTGAGCCAATATTCGTAACATTCATATAAATATCGGCGTTTACATTTTTCACAGCCCTCCTTTTTCTTATTCTATGATGACAATACCAGCAGGACAATATCAGAATGATGGTTACAAATAAAACGCAAAGCCCAAGTAGAAATATCTTTGGAAGATCTGACAAAAGACTAGGTCTTGTATTGAAGTTCA
>BEXV01004243.1:2654-19923 GCA_003118195.1 Hemicentrotus pulcherrimus | reverse complement strand
ACCTAGATCTACGGCTTATAATAAGACAAATTCACGTACCCTTTTGGTCTTCTTGCTGTCTAGCGACCACTGATCCGCACACCCACAATGTATGGTATCCGCGATCGCTCAAACCAGTCTTTAAGCATTTTCCCGGTAACTTGAATTTTACCGTCGAACTATTTCATGGGGTTGGCATTTTTCTTTTATTAACGGGAATGGCTAAAACCATGTCTGCAATTTCAACCAATTAGATGGCTGGATTTCTTATGTGAGGTATATAACAGTTCTGATGCGTTGCCTAATCAATATTTCCCAATTACTTCC
Organism: Hemicentrotus pulcherrimus; assembly: GCA_003118195.1. NCBI lineage: Eukaryota > Metazoa > Echinodermata > Echinoidea > Camarodonta > Strongylocentrotidae > Hemicentrotus > Hemicentrotus pulcherrimus. The sequence goes on along the minus strand of BEXV01004243.1, from coordinate 19,617 downwards.
AGATCGTTTCAATTTCAGTGTAATAGCACCTGAAGTACTTAATTGCATAATTATACACAGGTATTTTGATATCAGTTTTGAGAACATACTGCACCACAGCATGATGACACAACCTTTTTCTCTAACATTTTTTTTCTGCAGGCGTATTATACCTGCCCTGTTTCTGTTGACGGTGATTTCCTTGACGATGAGCCAGCCAATCTATATAAAAATAAGGACTTCAAGAGGTGTCCTATACTAACCGGTACCAACAGGGACGAAGGCACTCTCTTCCTTATAGCTGTCTTTCCTTCAGATGCTCCCAATCCACCTCGGCCAGAGGTTAACATTTTGGGTCTGGACGAAATAATCAGAGCCCTGATGGCAACATACGGTGAGAGTGTTTAAGGATTTCCGGTACCTTCCTCCTCCTCCTTTCGTTATTCTTCCTCTTCTTCTTCTTCTTCTTCTTTTTCTTCTTCTTCTTCTTCTTCTTCTTCTTCTTCTTCTTCTTCTTCTTCCTCTTCTTCCTCTTCATCTTCTTTTCTTCTTTTTCTTCTTCATTAATTTTCTTCTCCTTCATTTTCCCCCTTCTTCTGCTTCTTTTTCTTGAAAATATATAATGGCAAAGGCTCTTGACTTTCATGTGAGAGGTCCAGGCTTTGCTCGGTGCTGACATCCTTGAATACTTGTCTCTCTATCTTCTGTATTCAGGTGTATGAAATGGGTACTTAGCAAATGCTGGAATAATGATAATTTTAGGGCCGGGTGACTCTACATTTGATCCGGGATTTTATTTATTTAAAGATATAGGCCCGATTTCAAAAAGGAGGTTTGTCGACAAACTTAGGTTTATGTGCGTTATGTGACGCGTTTCGACGTTTCGACGTTTCGAAGTTTGTAAAACACGTAAAAACGCGTCATATGACGCACATAAACCTAGGTTTTGCGGTGGTCACATCCCTCCGTACTTGCAAGTGCGTGCTGTCTACGTGCAGAAACGTGGGCCAAATTTGGGTATCGGTACGTGGTGAGTACTGACTCCGTACGGATTTGGGAGCACGCAGAGACACCGTAGCACTTTTGGTGCACGAGGAACTTTCGCCGCGTTCGGGCTGCGTTCGGGCTGCGTTCGGGCTGCGTTAGGGCTGCGTTCGGGCAACCGAATCACCCCAGTGCGTGTGACGTGCGAGCCCAGTACTCCCTCCCTGCCTTTGCCACTCCCTCCCTACGTTTTCAAAAAAAAACGTGGCGGCCGTGGCCTCCCCCCAAACCGTACGGACTAAAAACACGGACGGTCGGTTGTGACCAACGCTTTTGTCGACAAACCTCCTATGTGAATTTGAGACATAGTGTTTGAGGTTGCATCTTAAGGTAGGACTATACGAGTATACGGTCAAAGTTAGGATTGAGTTCGCCGGAAGAGAAATTGTGCGCATTGTCATTGCTTTGGCTGCCTTCGTAAAAAAAGACCCCAAAATGATTATCATCATCATCACCATTATCGTCATAATCATTATCGTCATAGTTGTCACTCTTTTATTATCATTACTAGCATAGTCAATCAGTACTACAATTTTTGAGAATAACATATATTTTATTATTTTCGTGAGTTGATATTTGGATACATGATTGTAAAGATATTCTAAGTTTAAAATCATCTCTCTTTTCTCGTAATAACGAAATATAAGGCGTCACTGAGGATATCTTGATTGCTGCTATTCGTCATGAATACACGGACTGGACCATTGCAGATAACTCTTCCGCCAACCAGATGCCGTCCCTTATAGAATATGCTGGAGACCAAGGGTTCTCCTGCCCTTCAGATCAGTTCGCTAGATACCATGCTGGTGTGGGGGACACAGTGTTCAAGTATTTCTTTACACATGAACCATCAAGGTAGGTGGTTAGTGTTACTATGACGACTATTATCAAATAATATCTCTACAGCTGATCGTCAGGGTCTTAAAGATGTTACTGGGGACCAGGCAGGGCTATCAAAATAAAATATATGAATCAAACAATTCCGAATATCTCGCGTGGTGTTATATTTCTCTGAGGCCGCAGATCGAAGTTAAACATATTTGATGGCGCGATGAAAATTTTGAGGTGAAATTTTTTATTTATTTAAAGGCCAATGATGGACATCAGAGCAGATCGACAGCCTCCTAGAACCACCGAGAGCCAACGAGACTATATGATGACGACGTCAAAACTGTGCTTACATAATAAAAACAAAACAAAACACAAGTTAGATAGTGTATCGTAGGATACAAATATTCTGCAACAGAGATCAAGAAAATGGTCTTGTAACTTATTTTATATTGTGTCATCTTATCTCTTTCTGCAAGGTCTGTTTTTGAAGGGTACCCGGGGTGGTTTGGAGCCGGTCACGCAGAGGAGGTTACATTTGTGTTTGGAGCGCCCTTCATTGAACAGCTCTCTGACAGAGATATATACCTGCTGACAGACGCAGAGAAGACATTGTCGGTCAAGATGATGAAGTCCTGGATTAACTTTGCCAAATACGGGTAAAGCAGATTCTGTAATGATGAGGCAGTAGCGTAAAGTGAAAGAGTATATTTCGTTCTTGTGTAGGTGGACGAAGTTTGTGAGCTTTCTCATTTATGTGTAAGCTTGGAAAAATATCATATAAATATTCCCTGTATTCTCATATTACAAATCTGACAACAAATGGCTAAGTAGTTTGGACCAAACTGTAATGCTACATGTGTGTCTGGTCAAGTATACACATGTTTGTGTGCTGACCATCTGACAACAAAGTAACAAACTCACATAGGCCTAATATAATTGCAAGTCTGCAATATTGACCCAATAACTTGTGATGAAATTAATTATCATAATTATTATTAGGCATGCATGGCCCTTAACTGAAAATGGGTCTCTTCATTTGTCATCTTATTCTTTTAAGATAAAGAAAGGGATGAATTTCAGATATACGTATAACAGGTAAAATGCGGTTCCACTCTTTTTAGGGATCCGACGTATGGCGCCGAAATGAGTGAAGGGTTGGGCATCTGGCCATCTTTCACGGTTCCTGAGCTCTCTTACAATGAGATATCTCTAGATATCGCTAATAATGGAGTAGGGAGGGCACTGAAGGCCAGGCAATGCCACTTTTGGAATGAATATTTCCCGAACCTCCAGAAATTCGTCGGTATGTATAATCGCGTTTTTTTTCCACTCATAATCAATTCTCGCATATCTTTTTTACATATTTTCTGCATGAATTATCAAAGCAAATTTTTGTCTTCATTTTCATGCATTTAATAAAGCATGGTTATGTATCGATAATACCGTACAGATGAAAACATTTTTTTTTTTTTTTAAAGTCACCTACAAATATATAGAAAGCGTTCTCTCTACAAACTAAAAACTGTTTTGACGGACCTTAATTTGATGCAAGTTCTTCTTTTGATGTTATCATTGCAATTAAAACGTTCCCATTTTGAACTAATTTTGCAACACAATCGAAAAATTAGTACTTTTTTAGCACATGGCGTCCTCGTCATAACAGTTATCACCAGGGCAGACCGCCATCTCCTTTCACCAATCTTTATTGCTATATAGTTTATTGACACGGGGTGGGGGAGATTATGCTCCCCAGCTTTCCCTAAACAACAACAATTGCCCCTCAACTGATGGTAAAGTGCCCCTCTTGGGATGGAAAATGTCCACCTGTGGTGAAATGCTCCCCTTGATTTCTTAATAAATCAAACAGAATTAACGCTTTAATACAAATATACACCATCCCGTTTGTACAGTGTATAATATTTAGTTTACAATTCAATCGTTTTTTCATTTTCCAGCTTCCCAATCGATGGACGATTTGTCGGACTGGCAAAACGAGTTTAAGAATTGGCAAGGTCAAATGACTAACTGGCAGCAGGCTTATGATGAATACAAGGAAGCTCCAAAATGCAACTAATCTTACTTCTGGTGTTCTACCTGATTCTTGAATGCAGACTTACTCGGCACTAGGGACATTTCAAAAACATATTGAATGATTTGTTCTCGAATGCTTCCAATTTTATTTCATATTTGATAAACAAACAAATACTTTTTAAGGTGAACTAAATACATTTCTGAAAAGTTTCATGATCCTCAGTTTAAGGACTTTTAAATTTACAAAAATTACAATAAATTTCCATAACAAGATATCATTTGTGATAGACGGATAATATTTGTTTTTCTTTACAGGATCCAAATTAATTCAAACATAATTCTTGCAGGAATGAAGACGTGTGCATTCATATAATCATAAATGCTCAGCCTACTTTTTAAACCCTCACCCATCTTTCATTTTCCTTGAAATATAATGATTGATATCACTGTCACACCAACGAGACCGACACGAGACTGGCAACAGACCAACCTTAAAATTACTTCACTCTCAATGGCACAGAAGCAGTCCGTGTTGAGTCAGTTTTTGAGTCGGTATCTATAGGCTGAGGCCGCGGTGTGGCTGAGGTATTATAGAGCTGGATAGACAGAGCTATTATAGAGCTGGATAGACAGAAAGTACGTCTTTCAAAAGCCACGTAAAGTCTAGGTGTGTGTTTTTTTAATAGGAAAACGTAGATTAGTAGTTGAAGAAATACTGTTAGAATTTTTAAGAGGAGGTATTTAGCAAAAACATTCAGAGCTCAGCAGAGGTTAGGTGAATAAAATGCATTTGAACTCTTGAAATGTTTTACAAAAGTTAAATGGGATTTGTCGATCTCCGTACTTGTAATCATGATTACTAAATAGTCATTACAACGAAACTTAAGACTCATTATAACAGTTTTGTAAAGTTCCATTTTATCAAACAAAAACCTTTAAAAATATATATATACATGTATCGCGCTTAATGGTGTAGGTAACAATTTGCGGTGGCTAATTTGTTAATTGTGTAGGTCCTACTAATTTAGTTGTAAAATGGGTGGGGGTAGTTGTCAAAATCTATCACACAATATTTTAGGAGTATATTGTACTGCCACGAATAGCATTATTGTTAAAAAGAAGAATGATTGAAATAAAGTACTGATCGAGATATTAATATGGATTTGTTTTTATCTTAATTGTGTCTTTAAAAAGTAAGAGGTCATTTCTTTTTTCTTCTTCAAGTCTTTGCAGGATTTGTGTGTAACGGAAGGTCTTATTGATGTGGTATAAATAGAACAGTTGTGATTTTTTTTTTAGCGAATATGGGTTAAGAAACAAATGAGACGGTTACACAATCATACATGTATATACGGAAACAAGATGGCGCGAGATAACCTGGCATAGTTACAAACCTACAAAATACAAAATACTTCTTCTCACCTTCAAATGCGTCCGTGTTCTGGCTCCTCACTACCTACCTCAACTCAAATTATTAGGCAAACATCCCGCTATTCCCTTCGCTCCTCTCAAGGCATCACGCTGAACCATCCATATCAGCCCATGCTACCCACACTTGTTGACATACCTTCCACAACTTCTGCTCCCAAACCGTGGAACAACCTACCCAAAACAGCAATCTGTTAGTACCTTTAAAAAAAAAAAACACTCACTTCTTCGAGGGGCTAAGCGTTTTCCATGAAGGGGCAATATTTGTCGTTGGCACAGTTAATTCAAAAAAAAAAAAAAAATTTACACGTCAACCAATTTGAGTCTAATTTTGATTGAGTGCAGTAATATTCATTTTCCGTCGACAACACATGTGAACAGTTTTGAAACCTGCAATCACCAACATAATTACAAGTAAGAGGGTCTCACAAAAGAACTCAGTACCGAAACACTGACTTCTTTGAATTAAAACTGAACAAGCGTGCTTTATCATTTTCTTTTGACTGTTCCTTCCCGCGGTTATTTGAATAGCATTAAATATGTATCAGACTTCATTAAATAATGATAATACGTCATTGCTGGTATGTTAGCAGTCAGAATGCAATCATTGCACATGATTAGGGCGATCTAAGCATTCTGCAATGAAAGACAATAAGACGAGAGAGAGAGAGAGAGAGAAGGGTGACTATGGAAATCAAAAGGAGATAAAGGGACATGGGTACACAACGAACATGCAGAGAGAGATGGAGACGAAATAGAGAGAAAGAGAGAGAGAGAGAAAGAGAAAGAAAGAGAGAAAGAGAGAGACAGAGAGACAGAGAGAAAGAAAGGGGGGTCTGGAAACTGTGTGGGCTATCGTTGAATTCGCACAAGTTAAAGGGATAGTTGAGTTCTGTCGCAGAGGGCACTACACATTTTGATTATGCTGACATTATATGGCAATCCTCCCCCAAAACTATTTAGACCAACTTCAAAAACTTCAAAATAGGGCTGGTAGGATCATACTTAAGATAAATCCTCATAATCATATTTCAAAATATCAGATTCACGATCTCTTAAAATGGGAATCCCTAAAAAACAGACGTAAAAAGCACGGGCTTAAATGAATGGATGCTAGATTTTGATGTATAAACCTTTGGTGTAAACGGGGAGGGGGGAGGGATTGTAACAGTAGTATTCAAAATGTCTTATAGAGGGTTTAGGAGGGGGTCGTAGAGCGTTTGTAATGTTATATTTTTGTAATATTTTGTGTTTTATTTCTATTTTTGATTATTTTTGGACCTCTAGGCAGAACAGAGCCATTTTAATAATGGCTCTGAATAGAGCTTTCCAGGCGTTTTTTTTTTAATTCTTGATTTGTTTTATATGTAAATTGTATTCTTGTATGTATTGAATTTTTATACGGAAAATAGAACCAAACCAAACCAAACACAAAATGATTTCTTTGTGAGATAATGAAAAAATGAGTGTCAAATTTGAAAGAGCATAATATTTAAACGATAAAATCATCTTTGTTTGATAAAAATCGGTTCAGAGACGGCTGAAATATTACAAATTTCTAATACTTGTGTACCACCACAAAGATATATTTTGAAAAATTGAAAAAAACTGTTGAAAACAACAAAATCACGCCTTTTACGTCGTGTTTCAGCCAATGCCGATGTTGGCCTTTTTGTTGGCATTTTCGTATTACTAATATATTACCCACTCATGTATTGCTATTTTAATTGAATAATTAATTAACGGTCACCATGTTCTTTTGAAATTGGAGCTGAATTGGTATGATCGTATCGGCTAAATTCCACACATTTTGGGGGTCTAAAATAAACCCCCCTAAAAGCAATTTTAGGTTCTAAAAGGGAACTTTAAATGTAATAGATAAGAATAAGAGCAATAACCATGCACTTTGAAGACATTTGCGGTCTAAAAACAGAACTCAACTATCCCTTTAAGCCTGAACGATTTTATACAGTATGCTTTTTATTGCAATAAAGGTCACGATTTGATACAAAACACAAAACATTTCCGCTTGACATGTGTATCAATGACCGCAGAGCTATACAGAATTATTGGGGTCGCTCAAATAATAACGAATTGTATTAGCTCTTTGCAAACCATTGTTAGTGGATATGATGTGGATGTGGCAAATAGATAAGTCACTTTGTCAGTGGTACTAGTAATTCGAAGTTAACGACATGAAGAAGCAAATGTCTAAACTTTTTGGGGTGTTCATCGTTCTTGCGTCCTTTTCGAGTACGACGGCGCAGTATCCGAGAAGGACTGTCTTCCAAGGAACAATCGTCGGGAAAACGGTGCAATTCGATGAGAATGAATTCATAAACATCACGAAATATGTCGACGCTTTTCAGGTAAGACATTAGTAAAACTCATTATACACCTGTGCAAAGTCGTCAAGTCTTCTGAATGTACAATTCGGGTTACCGTACTTTTAAGCTGCCATCTTATAGATAAAGGTTTACATACTGAAATGTCTATTTTGTCTAATTTGATATTTATAATACCAAGACGCATTTGGGGATTGAATTACATATACGAATCGAGCAGAAACATGCAATGAAAAAATAATTACAATTACACTATAGGCAGTGAAACGGCCCATGAAAGCGTTTGTATCAGACTTCCATAACGTATCCAAATTACTGTACGAACGCACTTGGTGTCATGACTAATTATTTAGAGTGAGTATGTTTCGACTCATATTTGTAGAAGTTTCTATCTGTTATTCCCAATATTTTACTTGCAGCGTATTCATTTTTTCACATGTAGTTGTATTTGATAGTTATCAGTGCATATGCCATAATGGTCTCTTTCGAAGCCTCAGCAACACTCGACATCACGTACCGAACATCCAAGGAAAAACGCATTAAACCACGTACGGCTGGACATGTCCCATTAAATCAACATAGAGAATCGTTAAATCAAATCGTATAATCTTATATTGCAGTTGTCCCGTAATTCCAGATAAGATAAAAACACCTTGTGAGCTTTCAATAGCAACCTTGCAAATGACTTTGTAAACAAGGATTCAAGCCTACAGTAGGCTTGAATCCTTAACTGTAATTTGCCATTTTGGAAGGACATTTTGTCAGTGGGCCACTTGCCACTTGACATGCGCTAATCAGGATGATGTGTCGGTGATTAAATTAGCGGTGTACTGCAGTTTAAAGTGTCACTTTACACGGGTGTGTGACAGAAAAATTATTAGTAATGACTTCAGCAGCTGATTTCTCAATTTACCTTTTAATATACGTCATTGCATACAATTATTTATCACACTATTGTAATTAATTACTATGTTATTTATACTTCCATGATATCACATATTATAGGTTGTTTCAATTGATAATAAATAGTACATGATATTACTTACAAACCTTGTTATGTTAGATATAGTTTAATTTTTTTTATCTGCAAAGATGATGATCAGAAATCATAATGATATATATAAATTATTTAATTCATAAAGCATCAATTCATGATATATACACCGTAATTACATTAATCAAATATAACAGTGCAATGAAAACAACCGCTGAGAACAAAGGGAGAAATAATACACAGAAGAATTGAAAATATTTATTTATTGAACATCATGGTAACTGGAGCTAACAAATAGCAGCATGATAATCGAGGTAAGCTTCCGAATAAATCTGTCGGCATTATTGATTGATTGAATAGTGCTGGTAGTTCTCACTCACAATGGAAATTTGATTAATTATCTCATTCAATATAAACTGTTTTCATTCGAATATAACATTCATACCGCCTGTGAAAAAAGGTCTAATAATATCCCAATGCACTAAATATGTCAATTAAATTTAAAACAAGAAATTATGAATGTAGAAATTCATTAATTCGAGTTTCATGAACACGATTCTTTTTTAATATGACGCATGTGGGGGTCCTAAGACTAACGTGAAGTTGACAATGGATAACATGTATAAGCGATAACATTTCAGATTAAGTTCATGTATATAAAGTGGTTTATAATCATAATACATGTATAAGTAATATGTGCGTTTAATTGAGTTTTAAAAGACGAGTATCAATCAGATATGATTTGTTTACGTCTTGTGACCAACACTTTACGTCACCAACCGAAAGACGTGACTTAGTTTCGAACTTAGGTCCGATCAAAATCAGTTTGTAGGGGAAGACAGTGTGCTGACCACGGACATTATCGCTAAACAAACACACATCTACCTAAAGGTGTAAAAACCGATCTGCTAGTCATAGAAAGGCATTTTCGATTGTTAGACCCATTCAAATATTCATAATACCATGAACAACTTGTTATAAAAACATATTGTGAAACTCATATTGTTTGATTACAAGACCCTTATTCCAATAAAATGAAACCCGATGCGAGGTTCAAGCTCCTGTTATAAATCGGTCGGGTTTACCCAAAGCGGTTAGTCTGAGTCTGAGGTCTAAGATTTGGTTTCGTTATTTACATGAATGAAGATAAACTTGAGTTCTGATAATAAAAGAAAAAGGAATTCTCACAGAATCAAACGAAACCCTGAATGTTCAAGATTACAGATAAAGGTCATTTGCCAAACAATTTTGGTAGAAAATGTATACTGGCTGAGTTATGAGCATAGAAATAATAATGAAATCAAGGTAAGTAGGCCTGAAACCATTTGTGTAGTCCCATATATATCTTTCTGGGTACAGTACTAGGCCAAATTTATTATGACTTTGATGACTCCGGAACCTTACAGTACACACCGATACTTACATGCTACATGATAACCTTTTTTCCTGATCCATTCTTTCACAATGCAATTGCGTGACCAGAAACTTCATCTTTAAGCGTAATATTAGATACAGGATCGTGTTTATCAAATCAATATAATACAGACCCAAGACCTTATCATAGGCGCGTAAGTATTTCTGTCTATTTCAGACAATGACTCCACAATCATTTGACAGTGGTATTTTTGATAATTACTAAGCTGGGGGTACCGTTATATGTAGTGCATGTAATAAATTAATCCATTATGATCAACGTATAACAACTACATCTGTTTACTGCGATTTACAAACAGAATTTTGAAACCAAATGTTTTCTTGTCTCATTTCAACAAGTACTTTAATTAAACGTGTCTGCTGAGCTTGGGTGGAAAGTTTTTTCGATACAGCTTAAACTAGATACGAAGGCTAATTAGCACAAATGAACTAACTGGAGCTTACGCCAGGAGAAACGATTATAGATATCGTTATCACCTGTATGTGATCAGCCCTTAAAGAGAAGGTTGAGTTCTGGGAAGAGGTAAACAAAATATGTGAGCGTTATCATTGTTACTATGCAAGGGTGGAAGAACATCAGATTAAACATGTTCCTTGAAAAGCCTGGCTCTTCAAATGCCTTCATATTCTAAATTATGACATAAAATACGTAAAAATCGGGGGGGGGGTTCGCCGTGTGCTCGTGTAGTCCCATGTACATCATTCTGTGTACAGTGCTTGTAACTTTGCCAAGATTTGGCCATATTTCTTATCATTTTGATGATTCCAGAACCTTGCAATACACACGAATACTTATATACTAGATGATCAACCTTTTCTGATAGATTCCACACCGTTTCTTTCGCAATGCAATCCCATGACCAGAATTCAACTTTATCTTTAACTTGGCGTGTTTATGTTAATATCCTACATGTTTAATTATATGTAAAGGACGTCTTGCTAGAAATATGAACAGTTAATGACGTAAATTAATCTTTCAAAAAAAAGGTTGCATTATAGAGTACCGAAGTGCTGACGTAATGTCCGCTCGTCGTCCGGGTTACTGGTTGCAAACAACAGAGCAAGTGCATGAGGTTTACCGCAACATCATTCAAGGAAAGGGCTGGAGCCGGGCAAATGTTTGGCGCTGGTCTGATCACCATGCCGTTGTTTAGCACATAATTGTTATTAACCAGTAAGCTTGATAACGTTGGCAGTATGAAGAAACAATTCGCTACTATATTTTATATATCTAAAACATGCGCTTGTATTCGATCGAGAAGGGATGTTGGGATTATATTGTGAAAAGGAATTCGCCGAATCGATTTGTTGATAAGAAAAAGTATGAACCAAAAGGAGGCATTGTATAAGAACTGGTCAGGTTTGTCTGAGTGGAAACAAAATTCGGAAAAAAACAAATTGATTTTATAGATGAACCTTGGAATAAACGGGACAAAGTATTAGATTATGAGCAAAAGATTAACCCAATTTATAACAATGAAACCCTTCAATTTTAAAATCCATCGAAAATATGAATCATTCGGTTGCGAACGAGTAGGGGGCGAAGTAGTGGGTGACAGCTTTTAAAAGAAACACATTGATACGAGATTCACGGGCGGGGGGGACACTTATCCATGGACTTAGCCACACCCATAGGTTCCCCATTAAAAGGTTATTCCATAACATAAACCAATCATTCTACGTGTTTTGTGATGTGCAGGGTATACCATATGCCGAGCCACCAGAACGGTTTCAGCCCTCTACTCCAAAATCTCCTTGGTCTGGTGATTTGAACGCGACATCCTTCAAGCCAGCATGCGCTCAGGCGCCATCGTTCTACTTCCCTGAGCAGGACGAAGATTGTCTGTACCTCAACGTGTATGCTCCGAACCCAAAGGTAGACATTTTCAAAGCTAGTACAGTTATATTTTTTGAATGTTACCAGATTAAACAAAGCAAATAGTGGTCCTGATTTGGTAATTAGAAAGAAACCATAGTTGGTATGATAGATGAATAGCAATGTTCACAGTATCACTTTTCGATCATATTTAAGTGAGCATAATAAACCCATCCACTATTCAGGTTTCATTTTCTTACTTGTGAAGCACTCTCCACATCGTCTCAATTTGTTGTTTCTCCCCTGGATAAATTCTGTACTCGATGATCGTTTTCCATATTTGATTACAGAAGGGCTATGTTTATGTATAACATTATATTCCCTACATGATTTTACGAAGGATTCATTTCTATTGTCATTTCGTTTTGCTCATCTTTAAAATAAAGAGACTATTCCATATATGTATGTATATACATATATATATATATATGTATGTATATGAACATGTATCTCGTTTATGATTACGCCTATCTAGCCTAGTGGAGCGGCAGTAATGGTGTACATTCACGGTGGGTCGTTCTCCTCGGGATCCGCCATGGTCTATGATTTTTATGGCGTCCCATTGGTTGCCGTTGGTGACGTCATCGTGGTCGTCCTCAACTACCGTCTCGGAGTATTTGCGAAATTCACCACAAGTAAGAGCTCAGTGACACCGCCAAACCGACGCCAATCCCACCCCACACCACACCCTCCCACGCAACACACACACACACACACACACAGACCAAACAATTATCCTAAACGGCAAAGAATCGATCGGTTTGGAAATAACTTTGGCATTTGGCGTGGTTTGCCTGGTGCCCGTGACGGAGATGTAACTGGGGTATAAGAGTTCCATAAAACAGAGATGGATTTAATTAGTATAGCTCAATTCAAATTATTCCGCGTGTCATTGAGAAATGTAATCGTGATTAGCAAACCGTATATGTTAAGAAATATGAAATGTAATCATTTGTGTGCACAAAGAGCAAATAATTTTTTTTAGAAAGGACAATTCGTTTGGTGTTTGATTGCAGACTTTCAAATCTGGGATAGATTTACACTCCACAAGTAACACGAAAATGGATCGTAACAATTTTTTTGTAAGGGATGTCGACAAATATTCAATATTGTTATTAAATGAGTCTATTAATTGGAAATCAGTCAATCATACTTAGAGACGCTTCTAAGAATGAATCTGAAACATTCCTTTATTTAGGTTTCAGTCAACAACCTCATCTATTCCCTTCTTTTACAGAAAGTGATGCTGCTCCTGGCAACATAGGGATGTTAGATCAAGTTGCTGCTCTACAATGGGTTAAATCTAATATTGAAGGTATAACAACTTAGTGCATTCTAAGTTCTAGTACTAAAAATGCTACATAATCAAATATTTAGACAATCTTGTGATCAGAATTTAAAAAAAAAATCTGTGTGACTCATTCCGCAATTGCAAAAAATCTGCTGCCTTATTATTAGAAAAGAACAAAAATACTAAATTGCATTCAACAAATAAAGTTACATCAAACAGATGGAGAAAAATGCACATATCTTTACATGTTATTAGAAATGTTGTATTAAATAGTTTTGTACTATATCATAATAAAAAGTGTTCAATGCATTTACTATTTTGAATGCCAGAGCAATTTTGATTTTTTAGGCAAAGTCATTAATCACTAATATTGATTTAAATTTTAGTGAAAAGGTTGTAGTAAAAGCATTATAAAACAAAACCAAACAAATATGACGTCATTGAACTTCATGTGCGAATCCGATACGAGTCGTATCTTTTGAATTATATTCATTACTAAAGTGTTAGTAATTAGGGCAAATCTTTTGGGGCCATATATCGTGTGTTAATCAATCCATGTGTGCTGTTATATTATCTTATGATATTTAACCTTTGAACTTATTAACACAGAAGGCAGTACGATTATTATGTTCATATTGATTTTGCTCTTTAATAGCATTTGGCGGCGATCCAAACAGAATAACGATATTTGGAGAGAGCGCGGGTTCAGCTAGTGTTCATTTTCACCTGATTTCAAAACTTAGCAATGGACTTTTTCAGCAAGCTATCATGCAGGTATTTATCAATAAGTATAAATATTACATAATGTATTAAAATATTTGTTTAGAAGGAATTGTTGTTAATTATTAAGAGATACTAAACGTCTGCCTTCCATCTTAATTCCTACATTACTACTTCAAGCAGTTGCGAATCCGGACTACTCATTCAAGGGAGTGGACACAAGTAATCCCCCTTAATACAAGATGATCAGAACGAACTCAATTTCACTATGTCTTAGAAATGTAAAGAGGTGCTCTGGATGCCTTACATTGCAATTTTAATGAAATAAACAAATTATTTGGAAACTAAAAATCATGAGTGCATATATTGTTCTTAAGTGAATACAGAAATGACAATTTCAGTACGTTATTTACTTATTTCATTTGAAATTTAGAATAGGATTTCATACTTTATAAGTGTTTATATCCCTTATTCTTATTTAATTGTCTTCTTTGTAGAGTGGAGTAGCATCCTCTCCATGGGCTTTTGAAGATAATCCCGGGAAAGAGGTAGAGAACGCTCATAAGTTAGGACAGGCGTTTAGCTGTGACTTGACACCGCTGTCCGATCTAGTAGCGTGCTTGCAGGCAGTGGACCCTAACGAACTATGGACGGTGGCCAATCAGGTAATGCATTAAAGTATGAAAGGATGATGATGGCTATGGTGATAACGACGGCCCCTCCCAGGGTAGGGGAAATTTTAGCAATTTTCTGTCTGAAAACCAAGATTTAGGTACATTTTTGAACTCCGTGTTTGTGTGTGTATTTGACTTTTTACAGACGTGTATCAATCAGATATGATTATTTCTGTATGGGGACCGACCTTTAACGTCATCATCCGAAAGACGTGACTCAATTTCGAGCCTTCTTCTTCGGCTGAATCAGTTTGTAACTCCCCCTTTTAGCTGGATTACAGGCGCACGCCAAAACACCAAAAATCAGATCATTATCAAGCGGACCTCATGTCGCTAGGCATCCCCACACTCCCTTAATTGCGGGACTTTGATGATTATAGTGATGATAGTGATGGTTATGACCATGCTGATGACGGTGGTGATGAGGATGATTATGATCATGCTGATGGCAGTTTTGATAGTGATGTTGCAGGAAGAAAGAAAATCCCTTTGTAACGTACGTTGCAAAAAAAATGGTTGTTATCATGATGTACTGTTATTACATGTTTGTTATAGAATGATGCACTTTCAAGTAACACTCCTTCATGTCCTATGGCAAACTAAAGGTTAAGTTTCAACACATGTAACATGTTGTTGTTTTATGGATTTGAATTTCATACAGGTATACGATGGGTTCTATCCTATTAACGTGGATGGTATGTTCTTGAAAGACACACCACAGAATCTCTACGGAAAAGGTGACTTCACGCGAGCACCAATTCTCGCCGGAGTCACAGAGGATGAGGGCACATATGACATCTGGCTGAAGTTCTTCTGGTCATACGCTTACTCTGAGACACCACCCCCATTCAACCAATCCCAACTTGAGGACTACCTCAGGAGTGGACTGAGGAATGAAAATATTCTTTCTTCGGATAGTGCGGATATTCTGTTGGATGCTGTACTACATGAATACACCGACTGGACGATTGCCGATGATCCTGACGCTGACTTCTTCGAATCTGCTGTGGATGCAATTGGGGATGTCTCCATAAAGTGCCCTATGGATTCAATCCTGAGGGCCCACGTATCTGCCGGCGATCCTGTCTATAAATACGTGTTCAAGTACCCAGTTACAACAATGTAGGTATACTTATAATTCCAGAGCACAATTAAACATTCAGCATACGTGTTTACCTGTAGTTATTTACGATTTTGAAGTTGAGTGATGGTAATGAATATTCCTTGTAAAAGAAACTGTCTCGACGTTATTTTATATTGATGATTATGTATTTAATGCAATTTGGTAATCATCTAATTTAAAACAAGTTGAATACATTATGTTAACTTAACTTATTTTTCAAAATTTTGTAAACGTAGCTCTCCATTCCTTATATATACTTAAAACAACACTGCTGATCATTTCTAAAGTGCTATTCGTCCATAAGAAAGAAGTTTTATATCTTGCTATAGAACTCTTACACAATGTACCTTGTGACATTTGACAGACTTTTGATATCATCTGAAAAAGAGAAATCTTTGTATGGTCTTTCGTTTGACCCCTAGGAGCTACTTCCACGTGGTTGGTGTTCTTCCTCTCACCCTATGGTTGGGTGCAGGTCATGCAGAGGATCTTCTATACGTGTGGGGAGTACCTTTCATCGACCAACTTGACAACGTCCATGGCCAAAACGTGACAGATGGAGAGAAAACCCTTGCAGTCGACATGATGCAATTTTGGACTAACTTTGCAAAGACTGGGTAAATGATTCTGAATTATGAAGACAACGGCACTTTTCTCACTTTAGCTTTCTGTTATAATGAAGTTCAGCATATGGAACAGTGTGGCAGTGTTCTACCGGTTATTTTTGTACTACTACAATTAGCTTTATAGATCCAGCAAAAACATATTAAAACGCCTGTAAATTTGTGCTTTAGGCATAACGATGTGTATATACTTCCATGTCCGACAAATATATAATATAATCTTGTGATTATTAGAATAAATGTCCCGACGAGGCTTACAACTATCAATATCATTTACCTTGTGAGATTTCTGCTAGTTTTTGAAGTTTATAGTCGATACTCTCACAATACAAATAATATTGATTGTATAGCCAGGGACATTGTACTTATCAACTATACAAACCAGATAAAAGTCTTCATATTTAAAAACTATCGTTGCTTCCTTAGAGACCCAAGCAAGTCGGATGATGGTCAAGCACCTGGTGAAGGAGACTACACATGGCCCAAGTTTACCATCCCAGAGTTACGTCATAAGATCCTGGATGTTCAGTTGGAAGAGGGAAGGGCTGACAGGTCGGGAGAATGCCACTT
>BEXV01004242.1:0-29918 GCA_003118195.1 Hemicentrotus pulcherrimus | reverse complement strand
GTTCAGTGATGGAAGAGAGTTATCCGCCCTTTTCTCTCCCTCTCTAGATTCATAAGATCATAGGCATACCTGCAATTCGTTGTATTTGTTCAGGCTTTATTGCTCTTGTAATGGGGTTACGGTAAACAATGGAAAGGTTGCGGACACAATAAATAAGAACAGTTTGGTGTAAGCTGCCTATCTACACATAGCCTCAGCATACTGCGCTGCAAGTCGCATGCATTTCCTTGAAAGTCCACTGAATTTGACTACACTTGATGGGCTCTTTCACTTGCTACACATGGTCTGTCCGCCATCATCTTGTTAAAGTCTGAAACAATGCGGCTGCCGTCATTGTTTTGATGCTAGTTTAACTAGGATACTAGATACGCAAGGAAGTGCCTTTTTTGGGGGGAGCATGATGGTGGATGATCTTGTGCGCGGCACCTGTAATAAATTTAAGTAGCGAAGACTTGGGGGATTCAGCAGGCGCATTGCAAGTGCGGTAAGGTGCGTGATGTTCATGAGTACCTGGCCTATAGCGGCCTGGCCTGGTACTGACGGTCGGGCGCGGTGTGCGTGTGATGTGCATTAGTGTGCAGGATACAAGTCCTGCCATAGCCATTCTACGCTTGAACATGGTGTTTTCTTCCTGAATATTATGGATTCACTCAAAAGAGCGAGTAACAGAGGAGGAGATTCTTCCACTGCAAACAGGTTTTTTAAAACTTTTAGATGCACATCTTTATTTTTAACTTCAAATTGGTAGGTTCGAAATGCAGTAATAAGAGTGGTTGGGTTTTTGTGTATGTTTTGTGCGAAAAATATGCTGCTTTGTTTTGTGTTCCAGAAAGACTCCCATTTGTTATGGACAAATGTGGTAAATATTTCTGACATCCATTCTACAGAGTTGGCATCTCTGTACCTGCCAACCCTTCCAAAGAATTTGGAATATTCTGATTTTCTGCATTTGTTAGGACCTAAACATTCAGAATTTTCTGATTTTTCAAAAAAAAATTGGTTGTTTGTTGGCTGAAGCCAAACTAAGCTTGTTTTGATCATGTGCTGCGATTTGAGATTTTACATACCTTGTGCATTGAATGGCTGCATGATCAAGCAGTGAATTTGAATTCGCTTTTTTGTACAGATTTACCACGTATTGCCAGTTACACTGGCGATGTATATGCGACCGCCTGTTATGTGTACAGATTTCTTATTTTCGAAAGCATACTATTCTCGAAAATGCTAATTCTTATTTTTAAATGTTGGCAGGTATGTATTCTTTTTAGAGAACCTCTAATAATATATCAATATTATATTTTGAGTAGTGCCCCAAGAGAGAAGGAACTTACGATAAAAACAAAAATGAATGATATACACGGCAAATGGGAGTTATCCACGTCCTACGTCACAATCCACTGACCAAACTACCAATTTGAGATTAGTATAGACTTAGTGATCTCATATTTTTAACATTCATAACTTCTTTACTTTCGGCCCAATTCATTTTAAACTTTTGCCATTCTGTTTCTGTTATTTTTCTGCTTTCACTCTAATCATCTTATTACAAGGGTTGGATTGCCTTTCAATTCTATTTCTTCTTCATTTGTTTTTCTTCTTTTTCTTTTTTTTTTTCTTTTTTTTTCTTTGTCCATTCATGAGTGTTATATGTAATGCTTTTTTCCCTCTTGTTATGTCATGTTTCTGTAATACTATTCTGTGTGCTGATGAATATCTTGATTCTGTGCTCTTTGATGTAGACATTCATCATTTCTGTATCTCACATGTATTCAGATATTTACCTTATCATGCAACAAGGTTATTGCTTTTCTGCTGTCCCTATTTTGTTGAACAGATTTGAGCGTTTTGTGGACACATTGACAGAAGAGGAGACAGATCGGATAACAATGGAGAAAGAGGAGAAAGAAGAGGTAAGAGATTAAGAAAGAGTCGATTACAAAAAAGGAAAATAAAGCTGTGGGAAAAAGAAGCAATCATGAGGATCTCAATTTTATTATATCTGTATAATAGGAAAAGCAAAGACCTCCAACACCTATTTTGTATAGAACAAGTTGCATTTATTTAAAAGCAGTAATTAAGCATAAAGATCCACAAAGAGTAAATATGACGTCTAATCAACTATTCAAATCACTGTTTTCCCTTCCTAGGCTTACGCCAGGCTGGCAGCAAGAGAGGAAGAGCTCCGCAAGCTCCGAGACGGTGAATTTGAGTTTTCCAAGGCCCACGCTATCAAGAAGGGCACCTCAGCTGCTAACAGGGTCAAGAACGAGGGTTTCCGTAGCTACTGGGACCAGGTCCATATTGAGACCCAGAGACCAGACATTCCAGACTATGATGATTGGGACCTGACTAGACCTATTGTGGATTATGATCCAGAGAGGAAGTGGATGCCAGAGAGAGAACCTGTTGGCTTCTTCCCAGACCCATCTCTAGCTATATGGCCTCATCGCAAACCTGGCCAGCTCAAACCTATCTTTGTATGCAATCTTTATTTCATTTTTAATAATATCTTGTTCTCAGTTGTGATGCAATAATTGATTGAAATTCATTAGAATATTTGGAGATAACCTTCATATAGTCACTTCTTGACTATATTGTAATTATATTATACGAAACATGACCGGTCCTGAATTTACCTGGCACATTACCGGGGTATGTACGTACCTTCCGGAAGATTGCAAAAATCCTGGCTGTTTAAAGCCACACCCTACATTGGATGACTGTAATGCCCTTGTCTATCACAATTATCAAACTTTTTCTTGCCAACTGGTTTTTGAACATTGGTCATAAATCTAACTTTCTAGTTTTAAACTTTTGGCCTATTATTATATTCCATAGGGAAAACGTCTCTATGTTCTTGAGCCTACTCTAAATCTTGGGCATGATTTGCTGCCGGCGGGACTTAGCATAGAAGTGATTGCTGTTGTCAGCCAATGATCTTCTCATTTTGTCTTTCATTGTTTAATCACTAATTACAAATCATTCTTATCTTCTAACCACTAAGGATTCTGAGCTTTCAATTGAAAGTATGATCTGTGCATGTGAAGTAAGTAGGCCTAGTGCATACTGTATGAGTGACTCTTCCTGACACACACCAAGTAAATTCACTAGGTTACAAGCATGACATGCACGTTTACATGTACAACTCAGTGATCTGTATGGCTTTTCATGGGCCCATCTTGTTCTGATAGACTTTAATTCAATTTTGTTTTGACTGTATGAATCTTTAATTTTCACAACTCTGTTTTTTTAGATGCAGTCCTTGTAGGCTAAAGGTTCTCTTTTTTTTGGTCACTAATTGTTTTTGTTTTTTGGGGTAATTTTTCTATCTATGGTGAAAAGGGTTGTTTTAGATTGATTTTTTGTTTGCGTTGCAGTCAGTTCATTCTTATTTCTCTTCTCTCGCGCTGCTCCTTTTTTTTTTGGGGGGGGGGTGTAATTTCTTTTTAGCGTTTCGCTTGTTTGGAGAGTATGTGAGCAGACATGGAATGCTCATCCTTTTTTTTGTCCAGAGATGTTCATATTTGTTATCAGTTTCGTTGTTCTTTTCAATTTTCAGTGATGTTGAGGAGTTTATACTTCATTATTACAGAATTTATCTGAATAAGAGAGGGGCTAGTTATAACTTGGGCAGAAACATAAGCATTTTGCAGACATGTTGGATGTTCGATTAATAAAGTGACAGTTATTTATAATCTTTCAAACCTCTATTAATATTTTTAAAAGTTCTGTGTTTGTCAGGAAAATGCACAGATGTACATGTATGGCATTTAATCTCTGTTCTCTTCTCCAGTAATTTTCTGCTGTATAGAGATGTCAATGGTTTGTCATGATTATAAGAATAGATGTTGTTTTTATTCTTTCCAGGTGGATAAGAATAAACCTATCGAAACAGAAGAAAATGAAGATGAGGCAAATAAAAACAAGATGGTGGAGAAGAAAGATGAAGGAACAATGATGTCAAAGATAGAGATAGAAGAAAATGAAGAAGAAAAAGAGGTGGAGGTGAAGATGGAGACTGATGGGAATCAAGCTGATGATGAGCAGGAGGAAGAGAATATAGAGAAAGAACAGAAAATGGACACGAGAGAAGAAGAAGATGAGGAGGAGGAGGAGGATCCTCATCCTCTACCAATCCATCCTCGAGGATTCATCCCTAACTCTGTGCTTGTTAGACTCATCTGGCCTGCTGAAGAGACGGCTAAAGTCATGGAAGATAGATACCGTCCTCCTCAGCTAGATGAAGATCAACTTGCTCAGGTTGCTCTTCATAAGCAGGTATTCATTCTTGTTCACTTCTTGTCTGCATCAAATCCATTTGAAGCTAGAGCAAGAGGGGCATATTCTTGTCATTTGACATGGAATGAATTCTTTCTCTCTCAGCTGACTGAGATGTAATTGCCTTTTTGTTTTATGCATGGCAGCTAGAGTGTATTTTATCTGTTGTGTTTTATGTTGTTTGAGGATTGTTCAAATATTATGTTTGTTTGACTTTGATTTATAATGTGGTTGATTAATATAATTTACCTGGGGTCTTATTAGTTGATTAATACATCAATGTATCGATAGATAAATTCATGAATGTGTCATTTGAGAGATATAAGCATCTCTTAGCTGTGATGTGCAAAGTGTGTTAATAGCATACATATTATTGAAAGAAAATTGGGTGATGTTATGGCTTTTACATAAAAGATTCACCACTAACAAAAATTAGTTGCAAGCTAATACTTTGGGAATGATTTAGTGATGCCAAAGTCATACCTATACTTTCATACCAAGTATGGCATTACATGACAAGTTATGTGTTGTTTGTTAGTGTTCACTTCTGTTTTGAAATATATGTTGTTGTTTTATTTCCTTGCAGTTTATTGCTGAAACAGAAACAGAGGTGAACGTTTTGTTTCATATGAAGCACCTTTCACAATTTTAACCTCTTTTTTTCCCCCCTTGTACAAACTTGCATGTACACAGAGTGATGCACACACACACATATATATAGAGAGAGAGAGAGAGAGAGAGAGAGAGAGAAAGAGAGAGAGAGATAATCATAACTCTATTCCTTTTTGTACTAGTAGTGTAGAGAAATAGAATCAGTAAAAGTTCATCCTGGATATAACATCCTGTCTGTGAAATAATGTCCTTCCTCTGAGTCTGTGTGCTTTTCAGCTTGACAGATCTTTTTGCACTCCTCCCATTCTACCTGCACACCTGTTTATGTTGTTTTTAATATTGCAATGGTCAATGGTCATACAGTACAGCACCTGACAGATACATTTGATTGTGAAGGCCTCGATTCAACCTTCAAATTAGAGGACAGCTAAATATGTCAATAGTTTTTGTTGTTGATAGGAACTTATAATTTGAAAATTGAACCGAGGAATCAATCTTTCTCATAGAATGGATCTAAGGATGCACCTTCGATAAGTACAGTAATTCCAGTTAATGAAAAAGTAATGATAATGATAAACTATGAATTGCACCAAAACCAATATTTCAGGTAGCAGGATCGAGTGATAGCTAGTCGAATGTGTCACAGACAGGAGTGCATTCCTTTCAATGTTAGATCATTTAATTACACCCCTTCCATTCTAATAATCTCAAGTGGCTGCAAATACCCAAATATATTCCCATTCATTCTTATTTATCATAAATGTAACCAAATACATCTATAATCCTGGCCTTTAATTGACTAATAGCCGCTTTCTTAATTCTTTAATGGGTTAGCATATATGTACCTATTGCCCTATTAGCGTCACATAAGATTGGTCAGTGATTATACTAGAGATTTGTTAATGTCACAATGGAAAAACTAAATTCCACCAGCACATACCGGTATGCAACAAAATTGTTTTATGTCTACTAGTTAAACATGATCCCAATTTTAGATGGCGATATACATTTACATATACCAGTCTGCACTTGATGTTATGAGTAACAGCACAAGTAGTCACTTTACAGCTAGCATCGCTGTCAAAAATCCTACTCTACTTTCAGTAATTTTCTTTTGAATTTGTACCCACAGTTTTAGAGAATGCATTCAAATTTAATATCAATAACATGTTAGCGTGTATTCAACTTGTTTCAGCACAAGTCACTTACAAGCACAAACACATGATAATTTTGATATTTGCATTGCTAATATTCTGTTGTGTAAATTATGCAACTTCAAATAAACACTATGCACTACACAATGCACTTATCTTTGCTACATGATATTAAGAAGTTTCTTCCAGAATTAAATGTAATGAAATACAACCCCAGATGTTCAGTGCATCTTGACTTTTGACCAATCATAAGTATGTATCTAGCATTTATAGTCTTAGATTTAAAACACTAATGTTCCCATCTAATGATAAAAGCATGAAATCTGTATTTGATAGACAAAATATCTCTTTCCTGCCTTTTAACAATCCCTTCACTCTAAACTGATTTCAGTCCATGCATGTCAACAAAACTACTATTTAAATTTGGTGTACTAGAACTCAAATTAAAATGTTAGCTCCTTTTTTACCCTTCTTTGATCAAGTGTGACTATTGTAACGAAATCGGCATTTTATTGTAAATCTTCTTTTATCCTCCCTAAAATGTTTGTAACGTACATCTGACAAATCTTCTGATATATAGGGACTTTCTATTGAAGAGCGAATCTGTCGCTCCAAAACAGCTCTCAAATCCAAACAGACATTTGGAAAAATCCAAGTTGAAAGGAGTGATGATAACCATGATTTCTGGAGTATATATGGATGGAAAGTATGTTCAATTTCAAAATATCGTTCCTAAGCAATGGGTGCTCCATCCTCTGTTTTGTATAAATTTTGTGTACAATTCATGACACAATTCATTGCAGTACATTGTTGCTATTTGTTTGTCATGTGATCCCTCAAAAATATAGTCACTGGCATTCAATAACAAAGAACAGCAAATTCAGAGAGAAAAAAGAAGACAAAATTCATTGAAAACTAAAACTAGCCCTAAGAAGCATGGTAACGTATCGCACAGGCAAATAAAAAAACTCAGTCTTTCCTTCTAGTTTTAGCCACTCGGTCGATGGAAAGCTGGCTGTTAAGTGTTAAATCAATATTTTCTTTAAATCCTATTTTGGGGAGATTCTAAATAATATTATAATATAACCTCTTTTAGATATCGAGTCAAGTAGAAAAGCCTTTAAATTATTGACTTCCATACTCAAGTTATCTTTTGTTTCATTTTTCAACTTGCATGTGAGACATACATTTTTTAATGTCATTCTATTTGTTAGCATGTTTCCACAATCTGTCCATTCTACATGTAGAAATGTCCATATAATAATATGTAATACTAACAGCAAATTCATTTGTGATATTTGACTACAAGCATATAATAACTTGTTCAATTTGGATTTATAAAGCATATACCGGTATGTATTAGTTCAGTAGTTTTCCATATTCATGTGTACTGTTTCTAATTATTTATTAGTATGATTCTTTAAAAGGGTTTATATATGCCTACTAGCTACCGTAATCTAATATTATCATTATATATAGGTATATATCTTAGTTCATTTATTACAAATGCATGATATTTTCACACTTTTACCTCTGCTTACCACTCACAATATCACACGTATGTGCCTCGCCTATTTACTTAGCTTAAATCAGCATTGTTAAAGGAATGCATCATATCATACTTAATCTACAACGATCTTTGTGTATGATCAGTGCCTCCAATCAAAAAGAAATAAACTTTGAAGATTAAATATGAAAGCAAGGCATTTACCGGTATTGTTCTATGGTCTGTGTAACATACTACAATAATGTAGCTTGTGTACACCGACTCTGACTCTGTACATGTTAATTTGATTATGAAAGTTAAAAATTCTCATGAAAAGCAAGATGATGCAGGTTGGAGATACTGATCATACATGATTCAAACTATCAAGATTTCTACCGGCAATTGATATAAGAATGATGCTGATTGGAGATACTGATCATACAAACATACATGATTCAAACTATCAAACTCAAGATTTCTACCGGCAATTGATATAAGAATGATGCTGATTGGGAAGTATTAATTGCTAGATTGCCTAATGCTACATTATGCAATCTGTTCTTACTCGACTCATGTTTAACCTATGCAATCACTATTTAGCCATTTCACCATTGTAAAATAGTTATTTCATGTTGCTTTATTTTACTTACTTTTCTCCTTAACTTTATATATTTGCATTCTTTCAATGGAACAGCGAGTCATTATTTGGTCTGAGGAAGAAGAGGTATTTTTGTGGTATAAGTCAAAGAAATGTGCTTGGGACATTTTTTGTGGACTATTTTTTTTCTTCTTCCTTTAATGGGTGCATGATGTTGTTTCACATATTGGATGTATATCATTTATAAGGCTTACTGTATTCAGTAAGCCTAGTACATTCTGTACCCGGTGGAGGGTTGTTTACATTTATCTTGTATTTTGCTGTTTTTGAAGATCATTTAAAAATTAATTAATTGTTCTTACTTTGAAAAGGGGTTGTTACTTAATCCTGAGATAAATCAAAATATAACTTTCCTATAACTCTCCTATGGTTATCTAAATCATTTTGAAAAAATCTTGATGCTTTATAAAAGAAAGTGTGGTAAAATTATTTTGTTTGTTTATATGTATTTAATTTCTACGTTTTCTTGTTCCTATTAAATCATTAATACTCTGTTTTTATGAGTGCTCTAACCAAAACTTGATTTACTTATTTGATATGATCAATTTTGGGAAAAACACCAATTTAGATTTACTTCTTTAAATTCTACTTTTCAATTTAGTGTACATTTGTGGCCTACAACACATTTAAACTGTCAACTATGCTGTCTGGTGAAAAGGGGATGAAAATTAAACTTAATATATAGACCTGTTAGTATATTTATATCAGACATGGATATTGCACATGGATAATCCCACTCAGCAGCAAAAGAAAAGAAAGGAAGAAAAGAGAAGGAGAAGGAGAAAAAGAAAAGAACAAAAACAAGAAGAAAAAAAAAACAACTGTTTTTTAAATAGGATGTACCTGTATTCAATTCACACTATTTATGATGTATTTGTTTGATTGTGTGTTCTCCACAATTCAGAGTGGTTTTCTGCAATTTTTTTCTGTTCCAATTCTTGAAAAATGATTCAATACTAGATGAAAGGGACATTAATTTCACTGAATATTGTTTGATGATTTATTTATGGATTTAATGACCATCAAGAAAGTTTTGTACAGTCATCAACCCAATTAGAAAGACAATCTGGCTGTAATACAATGACATATCAGCCTTAATTGTTGGAATGCACAGTGTATAGTTATAAGAATTCACTATTTCAGTGAAATTGAAATAGTAGTCTTCTGTTTAAAAAAAAATAATTTAAAAAATCAAAAAATCAAAATTCTTTTTGGGGGGCTACAGTATGAAGGTTGTGTTCCCTGTCAAGAAATCCTAACTATAGCAAGCTTGCTTCTTAGCTTATTTTTGTTCCTATTTTAGTTAACAATCCTTGTAATTCCCTTGTCAGCTTGTCCTGCAGTGAATGCTGTTTATGACTTCAACACAAAGTAACAACAATATTTTCTGCCAGGAGCAAGAAGAGTGTCAAGTCTGTATACATGTAAAAGTACATGATGGAACATCATTCTGGCTCTCAGCAGTTCATATTTTATAAGAGTTGTATGGGAAGAAACACAACTCTCTCTCTCTCATAACATATAACCATTAAATATTGAGTGAAGATGAACTCTAAAAAACAAATAACCTCCATATACCTTTTTTCCTCTTCTTCTAATATAAACTGATTCTAATATCTTCCTCTTGTACACCCAGTGATAATATCCTGATAAAAGATTCAAATGAGAAAGAGTATTATTTAACAGTATGATGTGGTTTAGACAAGCGACTGATTACTCTGCTGATCATCATTCAATCTGAATATAATCAACCCTATCTAAACCTCTTTAATTCCTTATGCTTGAAACTGATTCCACTTTTTTTAACACAGTGAACACAACCTTTCTACAATGGGCACGCTTCTCCAGTGATTGAGTATAAACATTATGTTCTAATAGCAGCATGGTGTGCCATATCTTCTCTAACAATTTAACCAAAGAATTGAATCATTTCTTAAGATTAATTTTGCTATTTTTGCCACGCAATGCACTCAGGAGACTCCTTTACCTGATGGGAGCAAACAGGAGGTAAAAATAGAATTCAAGATATTTTAGTTTGTTTGTCTGAGATGCATGTACAGCATGTTCTATGTTGAAGTGTGCATGGAATAGGAGAATTTATCATTAAAGATGCAAAAGATCTTCTAAAGAAGAATCTCTCATTAATATGATTTATATAGATTTATAGATAAATAGATATGTAGATAAATTCATAGAGCGATAAGCAGATAGACGTAGTGATAAATATCATTGTAGAAAAATTATTAGTTAAATAGTTCAATACATGAGATACAATGTTTATAGATACATGTAGATAGATAATGCTAGATATTAGATGAATAGAAATTATTTAATTTTTATTTAATTGTTAGAGTTATGCTAGAGAAGTGTGTTGATGCATACAATTCTTTTTATTTTGTAGGCATATATCTTTTTGTACAAGCCATATACTACATGCATATTAGAAAGTTTGATATATTCAAGGAAATAGATTGCTTTATTCTCCATTAACTTTTAGGAGATTTAATTAATGCATTCTGGAAAATTTGTACCTTTTTTGCCCTTACTAGGAAAAACAACAGTTCATAAGATTCAGAGCCCCTTTTTTCTTAGATGATATTATGTTATTATTATGAAAAGTTATTCAAAGAAATTTTACACAGAAATCCTTAAGTGAAACATTGTAGATTTTGCATGTTAACAGTTAGATATATAGAAATAAAATACAAATCTACAATACATTACATGTTTGGGAATATGGCATATATGCATGTAGTTCTTCCATGTTGCATGAATAGAATGCATGCATGGGTTGTACACATTTTCAAGAATCTCTGCAATTGAATTATCGATTTACATGTATTATATACAAGATATATTTTTCTTTAAATTTGTTATGATTATCAATTTTATGAAAACCACAGTTTAGGGAGTATCAAGGTGTAGTGCATATAATAAATGTATACACTTTTTTTAATTTGGAAGTTTTGGTGTAGTTTTAGTACAGGAAAATAGTCAACTTGTAGCATGTAGGTTTTAGTGTGAAATGAAGTCTCGTTCCTTAAGTAAAATATAAGGGATGCTTTTTAATGTGAGAAGTTATGTATGAGTTGTGAAGTATACAAGAAAAAAGTAAATTAATTTCTTTTCCAATCTTAAAATATGATTTACATCAGTGTCACAGTTGACCAGGCTTGTTCACATATTGATTTGGATATAGCATCATAGATATGTCCTGTTCTATCATTCTCAACCTGATCTCTTTCTGTGTTCATTATGCATTAGCAGCAAACTTCACACTGTATCAACATGTATTGCTACTTTGTTTTCTGTTCATATATATACACCGTGTGGCTTAAAATTACAATTTCAGCTTCATATCACTTCTCAAATCATAAAAGAACTTTTTAACATTCATCCAGTATTTATATGTCATACATTTTATGTTGTTGATTACAGTATCTAGAATCATGTCTAAATTCAATTCACATCATTTCATAATTTATGTATTTTTAATTACAGTAACTGATTAATTCACTTCTTTTTAAAAGATCAGTCAACAATATTTTGTGAGCATGCAATACAATTTTTTTATGTTCAGTAACCAGCTTTTAAAATATCAAATTGTCATTTGATTTCCCTATAAAGGATGTTTCCTAGTTTGTTGGGCATTGTTTTCACAGCTTCAGGTTTGCAGGCACAGTAGATAAAATAAGTTTAATGGGAAAAAATGACATTGTTGTTTTTATGTATTTCAAATGATCTCCATCTTAACATTTCTTCATACATAAAGGAGAATGCAAAGAACGAGTGAAAGTAGTTATTTCCCCAATCTGTCATAATATTAACATACTCTGGTTTAATTTGTTGACATAAAATGAAATGTATCTCACTCAGGATGTTGAGAAGAAGAAATCTGTGGATGACCTGGACTTTGGTTCTCCGTCCACCTCTCACCTTGCCAAGAGGCTCGGCATCAACCTAGAGGAACCAACCTCACCCAAGGACTTAGAGGTAGAGAAGGACCCCACCCCTACCCCTCCTCCAACCCCGCCCCCAGAGGAGCCTAAGGAGGAGCCAGTCAAGCCTCCACCCAAGAAAACCACCAAGATGAAGGTTGAGAAGCTTGTCTCCAAACCCAAGACACCTCCTCCAAAGGAGCCGACGCCCACTCCCCCTCCACCACCAACGCCTTCTCCACCACGCCCTCCTACACCCTTGCCACAGTTTATTACACAGTTTAAAGGGTCCGAGTGGTTTGAGCAGTACTTCCCGAATGCCACCAATAGGGTAGGTCTTTTATCATTCATACACGTTCAATATTATAATAAATTAAGGTACAGTCAAACCTGCTTTAGTGACTATCAGTCTTCAAAGACCACCATTAGTTTCCCTTGAATATGGTTTCTCATTGAACAAGTACTAAAGGAACTTGTCTACAAAGACCACCTGTCTTAAAAATACCACTTTTTGTGTGTCCCTTGGGCGGTCGCTATAGACAGGTCTGACTGTAGTACAAAATAGAATAGGGTCTTTCAGAATAAATTATGGGGTTCCACTTTTCCATCATATATGTTTTTCCAAAATTATAAATTTGGAAAATCTATTTTCTTCTCTTCTACTTTAAATGTAAGAGTGTACATAATTACCTCAATGTCTGTTCTCAATTTTGAATAAGATAAAGTAGGATTTAGTTTTGGTAATAGCACTGCTGTGAAAATATGAGAAATTCCTGTTCAGATTCCATGTAGCCCAATGTATTTACCTCTAATCTTGCCATCCTATCCTATCCTATTCCCAGACCTTCCCTAAACCGTGGACAGTGAGTGCCTTTGTGACTATGCTCCTACGTCTCTTGAAGATTGCAGACTATGGTATGAAGACTCCTATCCTCTATGCTATCTTAGCTCTACATCAACAGGATCCTATCCCTAATGTGGAATCAGTCATGGATCTTATTCTATCTATCCTCAACAAGAACATTGGACCAACATGCCAGGATGAAGATCAAAAGGTTGGGAGCTAGTGTATTAGAGTTCAAGACTTTGATTGTTTGTAATATAGTTTACTGATATTCTGATAGCGTTTGTCTAGATTAAATCTGTACATGAACAAAAATAAATATCATAATGTCATTCCTGTTCAACCCTTCAGCCTTGTATGGTCTAATGTATGACAAAGTAAAAGAATTTTCAACTGAATGTGCAATAATGAAAAGAATTGCTGTATGTTGCTGTGGATAAGCATCTTAAGAATGACGGAGCACTTAGATCTGAATTATTTGTATGTGGATGATTAGTTTGGGAGATGGGTGTTATTAGAGTTATTCTCATGGTCATTGTTTTGGTTTTTTCCAGGACTTCATAGTTGCGTGTCTGCATTTCTTCAAGGCACATGGCAAGTTTAGCAAGAAGGTGGTGGTTGAGATCATGGTTGAGTTCGTTGATGGTGACAAGATGGTCAGGTAAGGAGAAAGAGTCCTTCTGTCTTCTTTTGGAATGTGATTTCATGGCCCATTGGTCATTTAGCAAGATGGATGTTCCAATTAGTGAATCATTATAAAATAGTGTTTGTGTGTTAGGCCTTAAAACAAAAAGATGTTGTATTTCCCCTTGCGACCGACCCCAAAATCTTTTTTAGAGAAAAAAATGTATTAAAGGATCAAATCTAAGAAATATCAGCCTAAAGAGGGAGTGAGAAAAAAAAGGGGGGAAAAAAAAATTTCTGACCGAACGACCCATGTGTTGGCACCTAAAGGGCAATACAACATCTTTTTTTAGGCCTTATGGCCGCAAATTTGATAGTTAATTGTTCATGCCCCAAAGCAAAGCTCAAAATATAGATATCACCATGGTATGATATTTAGGTGTAATGGTCCTTTTCTTAGGTTTTCAGAGTACTTATTGCGTAATATCACTGATATACTAATGGTTACTGAGTTTATTTCTGACTGTTCTTTTTTCTCTCATATGTGAATCAAAATGCATCTATATCCTTTAGTGTAAAGGAAACTGATTGGAAAATAAGAAAACAGTGCAATATTTGATTCTCAATACCTTTGATATTTGAGAACATAAGGAACACATTCATGGAATGGATAAACCCCTGTGAATGTTTGCAGCATAGTCTATCTTCATCGAGAGATGTGAATTTGTTTTCAATGCGTTGTTTGACTCTGCAGAGAAATGGCTCATGATCTGTTTATTCACATGGGACTAGAGGATGCTCATAACTACTTTGTCAAGGAGTTAGATAGCTGGGATGTATGGGGCATAGAAGAGGAGAGTAGAAAGAAAGAAGTCAGAGAGATGGCAACTATGTGGCTAGAACAATGGATGGCATTGTTTAAGGTAAGTCTAGATGGTAGTTTCAAGGAGTAAGATAGCTAGGATGTATGTGATTTGGATGAGAAGGAGTAATATGAAATATCAGGGGTTTCTTACACGAAAATGCACACCTAAATGCAAGACACCTCTGGTCTGAGAATCGCTTGCACAAACTCAAGTCCACTATTGTACAGGATACTTCCATCAGTAGCAACCGGCCTCTCTGATCCAACCTAGTTGGTATGGTTGTGCCTATTGATATGACATCAAGCCATCATTAGCTTCTTTATCTGATGGGAGTTCAACCACAGCTCATTTCCAATTTCTCTTTCAATTTTATTATCAACTGGAAATTTGCTTTGGTCACAGTTTGCATAGTATACATAGATATTATAACAAATCTAGATATCCATCCTGGTGTCCTGATGTTCCTTCCTACAGGGTCATCTGAAGAGGTCTATAGAGCAGCTACAGAAAGGCAAGTTAACAGGGAAGATTGCTCGTAAGAGAAGTATTGGTGGAGGTACAAAGACATCTGGCTCTCCTACTAAGAGAGCTATCAAGCAACCTATAGAGGTAAGTATATTGCCCCTGTTACATCTCTGTTTCTTGTATGAAGGGTTAACTATTTTTTTACATAATCTTAAATAGTGCCATTGTTTTTATTTGTATGTCTACAGATAAGATGTACTATTGGTAATTGCAAAGCTGAACAAATGAAAAGTAAACTTTTGATTCATGTAGCAATAACATCATGATATGTGTATCACCATATTATTCTTATTGAGTAGGTTACTTCTTGATGTCTCTGCTAGAAGAGGACTATTGTGTACTGATTGTAGAACTTTCATCCAGAAAATTTGATGGCTTGACAGTATGGTAATTCTAGTACTGTTTATAGTTGTTCTCGGAGCAAGAAGCTTGTCCCCATGTTTTTATTATTCTAATAATGAAGTGTTCGATCTCATTGCCCCCTAGACATCTCTACCCACTGAGCAAGGATCCCAGGACAGCTCAGACAAACTTTCTGAAGCAGGTGGATCAGATTCTAAGAGTGTCAAATCAGAAGCTACTAGTAAGGGTGACCTTGCTTCTAAACCTAAACCACCACCACAGAAATCAATCACAGGTGAGAGAGATCTCAGATGCATAACTCTTGATGATTAACCACCCTGTAGCATTTGATGATCGAGAATTTACCTGTTGGCGGCAATTTTCCCAAAATGCACAAGTGCTTCAATTAAGATTGAAGCTGCCATTTGATTGTGTTACGTTTACTATGTGGTGGGGGATTTGTATTATGGATTCAGAAGTGCCTTAGTATCAAGATTTGACTGTTGTTCAGTGACCTCTTGCATGTACTAGGAGATGAATGACCATACAACATTGTCATATTCATTTAAAAAAAGATGATGGTAATGCGAAATGAAAAAAACCCAAGGGCATCTCCTAGTGATAAGTATAAGCTTCAAATTGCTTCTTACATGCTCAGAACACAGTCTCTACAGACAGTGAAATCAGATATTTCAATTTCCCTGTAGTAGAATTCTCCCCACCTCCCCCCCCCCCAAAAAAGTGATTCTTTTACATCGATGAAAATTGACATCTATGCATCTCTTCTACCTTGCAGTGACATTCAACGTACCACCTGATATGTCAGCTCTAGATAACATCCAACCCATCGAAGCCATCAATTACTTTGTAGAGATGGAGGTGGAACGCCATCTTGAGAAGCTTAAGCAGGCTGCTGCTAAGGAACAAAGTAAGAAGGAAGATGACAAGAAGAACACTGTCCTAGTTCTACCCAAGATCAGAAGGTTGGTCATCAAACTTAAACTGTTTGAGAGTTGTCTGAGAACTCTGAGTGCTTGTGTTGTAGCCTATTTCTATGTATGAAATTAAATTATCTGAATTATTGAATTAGGGTGTTGTGAGATATGCTTCCCTTATATTCATGGGTACCATAGTGTTCCTGTCATGTTCATCTGAAATCAGCAGGAAGGCTGTTATAGACCAAGTGATGTTAAGTTTGCTTCCACTTGAGATATTTTGAGATACATCAAGGTGTGTGTCTTATAAATACACTTATGTGTTGGGTGCATCAGAGATCTTGTGTTTACATGAAGTGTGCCCTCCTTGATACTATAGGGACAGCATTAGCCCATAGTTCGCCCAACGTTGATGGGAGAAGAAAAGTTTGTTGTACTGAATAGATAGTAGTACTATCTACACAGTGCAAGGCACTTTCACTGGAGCTAGAAGTACTATGAACACAGTGAACTGCACTTTCTTGTATACGTTGCGTATACGTACGTACGTACGTATCGTACACCATTTGCTAGCTGTTAATTGATGATGTGTTGCTCTTAAATGACGGAAGCAGTGAAATGTTTCCGATGTTGAATATAAAGCAAACAATCACCTTTTGGTTTCAGGTGATGGTAAACTATCACTTTCTCTGTGATCTGAATGTATACACTATCTTTCCTCAGCTTCGTTTTGGAAAGATAGCTACATCCAGATCGCGTCGGAAGTGATAGTTTGTCCAATCACCTTCACCAATGGTAATTATTTGCTTAATACATTAATGTGATTCTTGTTGTTTGAATGTTATTTACGTATTTATTTATTGATTGATTATGTTTTTGTAATGTTAATGTATTTCATGTGAAACTCCATCTTTATGCAATGCTTCTCATATTAAAGTGGATCTGGTGGAGGGTCATTGATTGGAAGGTATTATATTGATCAACAACCAGGAAACTTTGCATTTGCAGTGCTGTGATGATTATTATTTTTTTTTTTTTTTTTAGGGTTAAGAATGTTATGATATGCATGCAATTGCATACACCCCATTAAGGCCACATACATAATGATAACATAATAATAATGTATTTATAAAGCGCATTTCCTATGTACATGTTCAAATGTGCTTTGTATGATGCATAGATACATATTGGTCAACTCATGCTTCTATGATGGTCTTTGCATGGCTGTAATTTGAAAGCATAACTTGCTTCTATTGAGTCAAGTGTAGCTTTATTTTGAGCCATAAATATGATTCCATGATGTATTATAAATTATTTTACAAGAACTTGTGTGATAAACATTAACAATAGTTTTATAGTTAAATAGGTACCGGTATTGTACATGCCATTATCCCTTGCTGTCTACTTTCTACTCCCAGGGACATTTTGAAAAAGGTAGAAACATGACATGCCGCTTCAAATAGTTATTAAAGCTGTGAATAGCAGTTCCATCAAATAAACATCTATGAAGTCAGTAGTTGTTTTCACCATTTCTTAGAGTCATAATTTTGTAATATTTAGTGTAAAGGATTGCTGTGTTGCCAGATTTATCAGACTAATAGAAAGAATGTATTTCTTGAATTCTGTTCTTAAATTTGATTGGATTTCAAAGAAATAAATTCTCATCTTTAACAGAAGATTTGTTTTTCTTGAATGCTGTCGTTGCACATACTGGTAGCTAGGATAAACCACACTGCACATGGTCTTCAAGAGAATGAATTCACAACAACAAAGTGGTGACTCTTAAACTATCAAAATCCTGAACTGAGGTATTGTTTAGAGTATGTGCTACTTGCACATTGTAAGTTTGACTAAAGTTTACTATGGCAGCTAGTTACAAGTTTTTTTCATTGGTTGATCAAAGTATCGAGTTAGTCAATGAACTCACACAGATTTATCATATAAGGGATCTAGCTAGCACACACCTCCTGCACTGCACAGGGTCTTCAAGACAAGGACATGGACATCAACAAACTTGGTCATGAGAAGAACAATGTCACAGGAATTTCATATGTTGAAAGTTATTGTCGCACCTAGACTAACTCACTCTGCACAGGTTCTTCAAAATGAGTGATTAAATAAATATGATCTTTAACCAATTATATGAAATGTGCTCACCATCTTGCCTTTTACTCTCATCATGCTTTCACGCTGCAATGATTCAGGGATGACCTCATCTCAGAGGATGACTTCATGTCAAGGTTCGTCCATACAATATCCTGGTTCAAATGTGTATCACTTAATATGCAAATATTGTTGTTGTTAATATGATAAGAGTTTAAAAAAAAAAAAAAACTTGTGTTGTGTCAGAGGCAGTAAGTGTTACTAAACTGTAAGTGGAGAAAGAAAGGTTTCATTTTATGAAAATGTCAATATCAGATAGCAGAATAGTACAAGTAAAGAAATGACAAACTCATTGGGTGGTATTCTCATAAGTTAAGCCTGTACTAAGTCCAGACTAAACGAGAATTTTAGTTCACACTTCTATGGAATGCTACGTTAAATCTTCCTCCTTCAATATTCATGACAAAGAAAATCTACCAAAGACTTTGTTGAAATTCAGTTCATACTCATATTATCTTTTTCTTCCCATTTCATTGCAAAATTATTTTTTTGGACACTTTTCAATGAAGGATTAAAATAATCTGTACAGGGTAAATTAGTTTGCAACAGGCACTCTATAAAAGTGTGAACTAACTAAGTACGCTCTACTGGAATACCACCCAATGGTATACTGTATTTTTTGGTATGAGAAGCATATAAGCTTTGCTTGTTTGCCTTTGTTCTTGTTAATACAGTTGAGTCATATAGGAGTTAAATGGTGCTTATTTTTCAGATGTATTAAGCAATGTGACTACTGTATCTAGGTGTTGATGAATGTGTAATGTAAATGTAATATTGATTTGACTCTTATTCCAAGACCTTTATCCATGCATTCAGTATTTTCATGTTTTTCCTCAAAACACATGTATCTTTGGGTCTTTGTTGAATTAAATCATCGCAGTTTTCAAAGGTTTAAATCTATAAAGTCTTGTAAGATGTTACCTTCTTGAAAAAGGTTGGGGTTATTAATATTTTGATAACTCTTTCGCTTTCAAACATAACAGGGATTTCTCAGATGAAGAATTAAAGAGGAGGTAAAACATTGCAGTGATGTGTGTTATAACACCTAATCCCCTCACCCACAGGGAATTTGAATACAAAAAAACTAGATAAGAAATGGCACAAACTACATTGATTGATACACAGATTTTTGGTGTTAAACAAAATATTCCTTATAGTTTAAATTTAACAGCATATCACTTGGTTTGTAATTAAAAAATCTCTGATCAAAACAACATAAATTTTAAATCAAACAATTACCGTAATCTTTAATCCATCTCAAATTGTCCTGTTTGTATGTTCCCTCTTATAAGGGTGATATTGCATGCAGGTACATGTACATGTATGTTGATGGTATTTATAACAATTTATTCCATTTAACATACCATATTAAAGTATAATTTTCATAAAACTTCACGTATTTTTCAAACCATTTAGTGTGTGATGATGAGCACTTGGTGTTTTGTTGTGGTGTGTGCCCGTTTGAGTGACCTTCACATTTGTGCCCTTGGGTACCATAGTCATTTCATCATAATCATCATCATCACAATCATCATCATCATCATCATCATCATCATCATCATCATCATCATCATCATCACCATCATCACCATCATCATCATCATTATCATCATCATCATCATCATCAACATCATTATCGTCATCATCATCATCATCATCATCATCAGCTTTGTGCTGTACAAGTTATCCAATAAAGTCTACTAATATAGTTCTACATACTGCTACTACTACTACTACTACTACTACTACTACTACTACTACTACTACTACTACTACTGCTACTACTACTACTATTGCTACTACTGCAGCTACTACTCCTCCTCTTACTACTTCTACATGTACATCATTTTCATCACTCATCATCATCTTTTCTTTTTTATTCTTTATCTTCATCTTAATTTAATTAATTCATGTTACCACTGTCTTTGTCACTGTTTTTTCATCAGCGTCATCGTCATCATCCATCAATATATATCATTACTAACATCACTAATATCATAACAACTATATCATCATCCTTATGTCACATTCAAACTAATTACATTTCTTATCATCACTGTCATCATCATTTTTCATCATCTATGAATTTAATTAATCTCCTGGGTTACAAATTGTCATAATGGCCCTGTTATAATTCAGGGTTCAAGTTGATATCAATCAATGAGATGTTATATTTCTCAATGATTATCTAAATACATTTTATAAGTGAATCCATAATAAGTATTGTCCAGTTTTGATTCAAATATAGTGAGATTGAAACATTCATGTTTTTCATTTGAAATACAAAGATACATGAACATCATACAGGCTTCAGAAGAAAAGGATTTTTTTCAAACACTTGCCAAACTCCAAGTACAGAACTGACAGTCATAATATGATGAACTGGGTTGATATAATGTATATGTATGAACAGTAATTGGTCATGTGCGTTTATGTATGATATTGTCAACCAAATTGACACATTCAACTCAGCTGCAAAGAATTCCCATGTATTCACATAAATTCACATAAATTCAAAATGCATTAAGTGAGATTGAAAGACTTATCATGGTCTTCTTCTCTCCTTCGTTGGTGGGAGTAATGTTGTTGTGTTGTGATATATGTGATTTTCTCACCATCGTTTTGATGACCTTTTCCATGCAACGTTGTGACACATCTAGTGAGGGTGGTTCATCGTCAGACTTCAAAAGAGCAAGGTAAACAAATAGAACCCATAATAGATTTAGCTTTTGAAATAATTTAATTGATAAAAATAAAAAAATCTTGTTTAATTTTTACAATTATATATTTGCTAAATTGAAGCTTAACTACAATTGAAGCATAACTTAAGATTAAAAAATGGTATATCATTTTTTTAGATTAAAAGAGAGCGTTTGTTTTTATTAGCTATCAAGAAATGAAATTTTCAGGTACCGTTATAAAAAGTGTTTGAACTTGAAGTTTACAAGATACCATAATAGTTGCATGGTTTCTACAAGCAGACAGTAATCAAGAACGTGCTTTGTTGGAGTTTTAAAGGTAAATTCTGGCTCTCAAAAAGAGTGATTTGATTTTAGTTTGTGAAATGTATTTTGAGAGCAACTGTATTTGTAAAGGGTGGTTGTGAAATCCTTTTTTTTTTTTCGTTGTTCACTTGATTATGTTACAGTGAATGTTAATGTATTTGTCTAAGGTTTTGGAATACTAATAAAAAGCTGTTGTGTATTGTTGTAACAAGATGGAGATATTTTATTTTGTCACAATGCGATGAACAATGAGTCTGTATTT
The DNA here is from genome assembly GCA_003118195.1 of Hemicentrotus pulcherrimus. Classification (NCBI taxonomy): domain Eukaryota; kingdom Metazoa; phylum Echinodermata; class Echinoidea; order Camarodonta; family Strongylocentrotidae; genus Hemicentrotus; species Hemicentrotus pulcherrimus. Next base: position 8,226 of record BEXV01004242.1, on the reverse strand, counting down.
TGTTAGCTTAATAATTATCCTTAATCATTGACCATCTTTTGCATTTTTAAATAATATAAACTTAAAAATTTAAATATGACAAGTGAGAGAAATACCATTTTGAACTACACTTTACATGTGTAACACATTTCTTGCCATTGATTTAAAACAGCCACATAAATTACCTACAGACTTTGCTTTACATACAAATCATGTTTTTTATATTTATTTTCTTCAATGCCATCGCTTAGAGAATGGTGGGAGGAGATGAAGAGGTATGCAGTCATTTTTGTTTTGGTTCTCTTTCTTTCTTTTAAATGCCAGTTAAATTCTCTAATGTAATACAAGGATTTATTCATTGAAACAGCCATGATTTATACTGCTTCTGAAGCACTGTAATGTAGATTCTAGACAATGAAAATTGAGCCTTGAATTCCTAGAACTTTTTTTAGTTCAAACTAGTGTTAGGTAGCTTAGTTGCACGAAAAGATGCATTCCTATAAATCAAACTGTATAATTGTTGAAGAACCACATTGTTAGGATATTGAGCTAGGAAATGCTTAAACCATCTTGACGATGCTTAATGTTAGTAAATTTTCAATCAGATATGTCAAAAAAGGGAACTATTAATTAACAAACGTCACTTACTACATGAATTATCTGTTTTTGTGTTCCAGACATGACATTTCAATTTCATGCCACTACATATCCCTAAGCTACCTAAATACTCCAACTTGAATTTTGGTATTTAATATTCAATGTAAAAATGAATAAAAGATTAAAGTATACTTAAAGAAGTTTTGATCTGTATAGTATGTAGTTAAACTTATATTAGAAGTCATGCAGTATTTACTGGATGTATGAACTATGAAAACACGTTGTAAAAGTATGTGCTTTTTCTTTTCTGCAACCATGAAAGATCAAAGAATAAGAAAAAGAAGCAGAAGGAAGAGAGGTTTTTTTTTTTTTTTTTTTTTTGTTGCTGTGCTAGCTAATTCACTTCAATCTTGGTTTATCCAAGTTATATTCACTTGTGTATGCCAGGAACCTAGTTGCATAAAAGATGTCATTAAAAGCAACTTCAACATCTTAAGGTATTGATCAACCACTATTAGAAAGTTCAATAGAATTATTAACTGATCTGCATATATTTGGAAGGATAACTTGCATATGTTATGCAATGTGTTTACAGGAAATGATGTATCTGTTCTGAATGAAGAGTACTCACATCCTTATCTTAAATCCATTTCCAAATGATAATTTTTGTACCAGTCTTTGGTTCTGAATGTATTCAGATCCAAAGGAAACTTCCCTAAAGACAAATGTTTTGACCTTTAATCAAAACATTTTGATTTTCATTTGGTATATTCAGAGCTGGGAGCTGTTAAAGCTAGAATCGAATAACATGTACCAGAATCTATATGAGATTAGAATTAACTTTTTTCATGCATGACTAATAAGAAGGTTGCCTCAATATGAAGAGCAGCAAAGATTTTGCCTTGAAATATAAATAGCTGTTCAGGACTAAAATGTGAATATAAATTGGGTTGACACAACATATTTGCATTTGAATTTTGATGAGTTAATGATCTTAAAAGACAAGTTTTGTGGATGTTAATTTTATGACTGTGGTTGTTAACTCACATGATTTGTTGCACTGTATCTGCTAGTAAAACTAACTTATTCACTGTGTGTGTGCATGGTGTATACATGTTCTATCATGTTTGCCATGAATATTGTTTTATCACAAAGATCTAAAGTTTGTATTTTCCCCTTTACTTTGAATGTTTTCTTAACCCCTCCCACATACACCTTGCAATTGAATGTTGACCACTTCATTGTAGCTAGGATTTGTACATTACTTTTCAAACTAGGTAAAGTGAATTTATTTTTTTAATTGCAAAATTTTATCTTAACTTTGATCTATAGTTATCAGTAAGAGGGAAAATTTCAGAGAAAAGGAGAGAGTAAGATAGAGAGAGAGAGAGAGAGAGAGAACAAGGGGGAGGGTTGAGAGAGACATCATCTTTTGTGTGATTTGGAATGAAGAGGATAATATAGATCTTCTGAACACATCAGTTCTATCACTTACCCTCATATGATTATACAGTGTTGATCAATGAATGAAATAGTTGAAGAGAAGCTAAGTTTTTTTTTTTTTAATTATTTTTTCAGTTTTTTTTTAAGAGAAGCTAAGGTGATTTGAAATACCTTATAGTCTCCTAGGTCAGATACATACTGTCATGATATGCATTTTTCTTTGCACTTTGAAGACTTTGTTTTAATCTGTCTGCACATAGTATTTATATAATTCCTGAAACCGAGTCTCTCATTTTTAAAGGGTTGCAAATCCCATAAAATTGAATACGGTAGATGTGCAACTTTCTTGCTCAATGATTAGGAAGATCTAAGATCAAATCACACAAAATGCAGCTTTGTTTTGGTTTTCCATTTTGGCACTTCACCATTTCTAATCACTCACTTCACAATGGCGGCAGTGGTTTAGGGATTCAAAACCTTACCCATTTGCAGTCTGTCTTCAGAGAGGGCATTTCCATTTCAAATGGTGATTCCTTCATCTACTTTGCTGTCTTTACAGTTCCACAAATACTATTGTTTGTTATTTCTGTGTTGAAGTTCTTGAGAAGTATGAGAGCTTCACCCTTGATGTGGTCAAAGCTGGTGAAGGCATATCTGAACCTTCCCCCCCCCCCACGATCTACTGCTGATTACACATTTATTAACCTTCATGCACGACATCTAGACCTAGACTTCGCTAGTGCAACCACGGTTATTACATTTCTTTGCAGTGAGTTCCTTTTCCACACAAAATGACACTGCTAAAATATTTTTTTTATTCAATTTGTAGTCTATACCTTTGTAATTTATATCTTTATCACTGAAATTTGCTACCATTGAAGGACAAGGAAAAGGTAATTTATGAAAATGTCATCCTCTGTCATTTTGATTGCATTGTTAGTGACATAATTACAACATGTACCTGACGATGTAGATTATGAATAACATTTTCAGCGTATTTGTTCATAAGGAGTAAACATAATTTGTACAAGTATGTAAAATGGATCAAACCATTCAATGAACTGTAGACATGGTTAAAAATGAAGTCATGTTTGTATTGTACCACTAAAAAAAGAAATAAGTTAGTTTCATACATATATATATATGTGTGTGTGTGTGTGTGTTTGTTGACATGTACCTGTCTTTTTTCATTTCAAATTATTAATTTTATTCAAATAGCTGTATCCTTTATTTGAAAATTGCATTTGTGCTATTTTTGCTCCTGATTATATATTTAATTATGCCATTGTTCACATGTATCCTTGGAAAGTAAGCTATTACCCCAGGGCCCAAGATATCACCTCTGTGAAAGCTTGTATAACAATTCAATACAATCAAATGTAATTTCCTGACATTGATACAATTGTATATTTCATGCATATTTGTGAATGTTTATCTGATAATCTTTTTGTATTCTTTTGCAAACACTTTGTTATTTTATTATTATCTCATTTTCCCCCTCATAAATCCTCCTCTCCCTCTCTATCTCTATCCCTTCAATCTCCTTCACTCTCATTTTCTTTCTCTTTATTGTTTCTCTCTCACCCTTTCCTTCTTTCCTTTCTCCCTCTCCTTCTTCCTTTTCTCTCTCTCCTTCTTCACTTTCTCTCTCTCCTTCTTCCCTTTCTCCCTCTCCTTCTTCCCTTTCTCCCTCTCCCTATCCCCCTCTACGTACCCCCTCCCTACCCTCTCCCTACCCCCTCTCACCCTCCCTGTCTCGCTCTCTATCTTCCTCCCTCTCTCTTAATCTTGTGTATCATACAGCAAGCCTAACCTGGTACGTCTGGGTGAGACTCATACTAGTACATGCAAGGACAGGAGAGAGACAGTACTCCAAACAGGTGAGAGATAAAGAAATGTTTCAGTTGATATTAGGCAAATATTGGAAAGAATGGTTTAGAGGGAGGGGAGGGGAGGGGGGGGGCACTCAGATTTGGTTTGAATGGGGGTGTGCCACTCAAGCCTTGAAACCCCTACCCTCAGGAAAAGGTACAATTTGGGGGGATTTTCACAAAATAAAGGCCCATTTTGTCTGAAAAAGCAACCCATTAGAGCGGTAAATCCATGTATGTGTTAATATGTGGGTACCCCCCCCCCCTCCCCTCCCAGTTCTACACATAGTTTGGCCTATTGCTCTTTTCAGTTAGACCAAATGGTGCATGTTTTTGTGTTGTGTGCTTATTGCCTAATTAATATACCAACTGGAACAGACTTGGTCAGACTAAGTGTACAGATGATCACCTATTAAAAACTTGAGTAATAGTCTTTAATTAAAACAATAGTTTATCGCCATATAGTGCAGAAATTTATTCATCACATTGATTAGCTTTAACCAGCAGTAAGTTCATTTTCAACCGTAATTCATAGCGCATGCACATGAACAAAGAAATGATTATGATGCAAGTATCTATCTGTTTGAAATTACAGAAAGACATGATCATTCATTATTTAGTAAGTCATTGTGATGTGGTAATGGGTTTTTATGGAATCTGTTTGTTTTAATTTTTCTTTTCTTTTTTAAATTTGGGTTTCTGTAGTGTCTTTCACTTTTTTACAAACTCACTCTTGTCCATGAAATATACAAAGTCTGACTCTCCTTAAGATTTAACATGTCACATCTTTCTATGAGCATTGTGTAAGAATTTGATCAGCATGTTCTTTTTTGGATGAGCTATAGAGAAAGAAGACGTTAAGTGAGAGCTCAGATGAAGATGGCCGGGGTTCACTATTCTAAGATTGATCTTGTGTTTCCCTTGACTATTGTTAGGAAACACGCACATATATAACTCAAATTACATAAGTTTATTCTTCTGAGAATTTTACAATTCTTGTGACATCTTTTTAACCTATTACTGGGGTGTTTGTTCCACTTAGAGACAAGTGTTTCATGCCAACTCTTATAGGGATAAACAGGGTTCTTGCCACCTTTACCTACATGATTGCTGTTGGTTGCTAAATCTGACTTTATGGCGGGGGTCATTTTACAGTGAAATCATAATCAATATAATTACATGTATGGTAACAATTAGTAGTTGTCATTGACATCCAGGCAGCAAAGACAGGACATTAGGCTTGTCTGGCCGAGATTACTGATCATATCATAACCATATAACTACTGTCAAAAATACTAACGGTACTTGTATTCTCAAACTAGCAAATTCCACTCAATTATAATGATAAAGATATAACTTGAGTTTTGCTTTAATTAGTTAAAGACATAGTGTATTGAGAGAAATAATTGTGACACACGCACATGTACATGATCAGAGGTCAATACTCCAATCAGTTCCCTTGCATAGAGATTGTATGTAGGAGGAAATTTATTAGGAGCTCCATATATTGACCTAGGCGTTGTGGCGTGCGCCTGTAATCCAGCTAACATTGGAAGTTACAAACTGATTCAGCCGAGGACGCAGGTTCGAAACTGACTCACGTCTTTCGGATGGTGACGTTAAAAGTCGGTCCCCAGATGTAAATAATCATATCTGATTGATACACGTCTGTAAAAACCCAAAATACACACACACACACATATATTGACCTTTGGCCCTGTACATGTGATGTGTGTCGCACCTATCTCTCTCAATGTGCTATGGCTTTAGTGTCCTACTCAAATATTGTTCAAGATATGTAAGTTACTGCTTGTAAACGTGCTGTGGTTATGATAGTCTGTGGAGATTTGGAAGGACTAACTCCATGTAAGAGTGCCCTTTTGGATCTTTGCAGGCAATATTGCAATCATGTAAGTTCGTTTTGTTGATCACTTAAAATTAACCCATCTCTTTCTGCTTATCACACAGAATTACGTCTACCACCCCTGCCTCATCAGCTACGTAAGAAGATGGAGGCAGATGGTCTGTACACCTTCACTTCTAAGATTGACTTCCCTTTGAAGACCTATGTGTTGAACCCCTTCCCATCTCCTATCGATGTCTATGATGAGCTTCATCAACCTATCCTACTCACTCTCAAGACATCACAGAAGTACTTTGTACCTGGGCAGTCTGTTGTTCAGTCTGAAAACTATAGATGAAGGAGAGGACAAATGGTCTGCCATTTTTGCTTTCTGCAGCACTGTACCTATTTATGGAGTTTTGAACAAACCCATATGTATTATAACCATGATGATTTTAAGCTGATGTCTGGTTAGTACTTTAAGATGGAAAGTTTTATGACATCAAATTTTAATTTTAAGTGATGATTGCAGAAGTATTCATGTTAATCATTGATTATTACCATCAGCATGAGACTTTCAGATCAATACTACTTTCAGTCATACTTGCAAATAACATCCTTTCACTTGAGAAATACAATTAATGTGATTCTCAAATAAAGGAACAAATGCAACGTATAGATACCTCAACATGGTGTAATAAAATAAAAGAATGAAAATGAAATGGGTGTACCGGTATGCTATTTGGTATTGATCAGTATTATCTGGAGCCTGTTTCTATATGCATTTGACTTGAATCAATCGCAACTCTTTAGGACAGAACCATGCAGTATATGATCTCATATATGTGTTGACACTATATGAAAGGTATGTGAATGCGTTTTGATAAGTAGCTGCATGTATGGATGTTATTGCTTCAAACCTTGCATACTGTTTGTTCACTATGTACCCTATTTAGAAGCTGGTTTGTGGTAAGAGGCTTTAGTAATGTCAACATAGAGAAGAAGAATATCAGACTAATATTTAATTTCCAATGTAAAGCATATTGTATTCAGTATAATAATTGACTACATCATTCCCTTTCAAATGGATTAAACAAGATTTTAATCGAGGATGAAGGAGATCTAGGTTGCATTTATCGACCAAATTTTGGGCCAGAATCGGGTTTCTCAAACGTCTTTCAGGCAAATTTAAAAGGTGATAAACGCAAAGCCTTTTTTAAAGGGCTTTAGATATGGGCATATCTAAAAACGCAAAAAGGAATGTTTTGAATGTGACATACATCAAGAATCACGTTTCTGAGAGATCGATAAACGCAAAGCTGTTTGAACCTCACATACAAAAAGCAGTTCCCAGGCTTGTTTCCGTTTCGGAGAAATAGCGCTGAGCAGCTGCGAAGAGACAAGGCCTTTATTGTGAATCTTGAAGAGTCGATAAACGTAACATCCAGCAAATCACAATCGTATAGTGTGGTTCGATAGTGGGGTACTATATGTACATATCTAGTGGCAAGCCCTGATAAACGCGCCCCTAGTCCTGCAAGTAAAATTATGTACAATTGATTTGCAGTGATGTGTGCAAAATCGTGGGCTGATGAGCCTTGTAAAGGCACACAAAATGTTTTTAGTTGCTTCATGTTTTCATGATTTGTAACGGTTAAAACAGTGTTTCATCATATAAACTGAGCAAATTCACAAGCCTCCCAGGAGAACAAGCTTTTCTATGTGAAGAATAAATAACAAATAACTTAGATGGCCTAAACTGCTGGTAGTATTATAAGGGTTTAGTGTACGGCTATCATTGACTGAGCAAATTGAGCATGAACATTCATAGACAAATACCAATTTGAACAAAGTCTTTGCTCTTTTTTTATTTTCGATATAATTGTGCTCTGTGAACCAGATCAATTCATCTTCATTCTTTCATCATATTGCTAACAAATTTTTATAAAAACTGACAACTGTCATAATTAAGTGTTATATTGAAACTTTGCTAGTATGGAAGTGTCTTCCTTGCCTACTACAGTGATATTTCTATAGATGAATAATGATATTTGTTATGATAGTTTTCTGTAGTTACATGTATACACCGTCCATATAGATGCAACGCCTTAAATATATGCAAGAAATTCCACTGCATATCCGTCCATACACTATTAAAATAAAGTTATATTTCTGTACCGAAAGTGTAAATAATATTTATGATACTCCATTAACAAATGTCAAAAGAAAATAATAATTTATACACATAGATGTATCTAATTGAGTGCCATGTATATTTTTATGTTGATGTATGCTGTACATGTACAAAGATATTTTAAAAAAGAATGATGAATAAATGCATTTTGAAAATGTAACTACTTATGTTTTCTATTGATTTTTCGCATCATCTAGAACCCCATAAACTAAGAGGATTTTCCATGGAGCTGGTAAAGAAAGTGTGTTAATAATAATAACAACATTTATAATGCGCACATATCCACCCCAAAAGATGCT
>BEXV01004238.1:4855-22971 GCA_003118195.1 Hemicentrotus pulcherrimus | reverse complement strand
GCTAGATGCTAAATGATCAACCTTTTCTGATCGATTCCACAACGTTTCTTTCATAATGCAATCACATGAACATAACTGGTCTTTACGTGTAATTCTGTAAAGGTCCTAGTTATTGGAAACTAAAATGTTTCTCTTTTAGAGGATGATTCATTCCAAGACAGAATTAAGAATGTTATTTTAAAAATGAGTAAATGATGAAGAAAATATCTTTATTTTGAAGTGGTAAATGATGAAAAATAGGTGCAGAAACTTTCACAACAATTTGCCCCTGGAAAGTAAAGAAATAAATTATCTCCTCAGATTTAGAAAAAAAGATTAAAAGATTTGGATTTGAAATTAGTAGAAGGAGATCCAACACTTTTAGAGATATATGTGTTAGTAAACAATACTAAAACGAATTAAAAGGAGCTGGTGTAATAACTAGAGATAGGTGGATGGAGGGAGGTGAGAAAAAACAAGATATTTCATGTCACTAGATGGTGAGAAAAAAAGTCTGAACACAATTGAAGGCAAAGGATAGGTTGATAAGAGATCATCAAGAAATAATAAGTGAGGTCAAAAGATAGATAGATATATATAGCGATTTGGATAAGAAAGAAGAATTTAGTTTAGAAAGTATTGATGAGTATCTGTGTTATGTTGAAAGTTGTGAATGATAAATGACGACCAGGAAATTACTTTAAAGTCGTTTTAGTATGAAAACAATAAATCACCTGGTATAAATGGTCTCCAAATCGAATTGTATGAAACTTTTTTAAATGAAATAGATCAGATTTGAGATAGTGGCAATGGGGTGTAAAAATTTAGGCCGACGAGATTGTCTGTTGCGACATAATTATTTTAATTGATTTGATTTGATTTATTTACCAACAGCATTTCATACATTTCATACAATAATTTACATATTATACAGGAAGAGAAACTATTGGTTGGTAAAAGGGGCCAGATAATAGCGCATGTGCTAGTCGAGCCTATCCCTTTAAATAGCTTAACAAAGTATTTTGGTACAAATCAGTTTAGAGAACGTAACAAAACAAAAAATAATGAATTTACTTTTACAATCGATACTTTAAAAAACCCACAAGAATCAGTACTCAACAATGTCTTGCAATATACAAACTAATAATGTAAAATATGAATTATGGATTGTGAACCCTTGTTATTTCATTCATGACTTGTTTAACAAATGACTTGTAACAGAATTCCCAAACCTATTTCTAGACCTTGTCAATCTGACATCACCAGGTAATCTATTCTAAAATTTACTGCCCACAAAAGACAATGAAAATTAACCTTGTGTCGATCTATTTTTGAAGACGAAATTGTCCACCCACTTTTTGTCTCGTGGAATAGCTATGTTCTATAATGTCACAGTACTCTATCAAGATATGAGGCTAATCGCCATTGGCTTGAACAAACATTAAATTAGAAATTGATAAATCATGTAAATTATACACATTTAGGATTCGCAATCTTTTAAATAATGGATCTAATGGAGTTCTTCATTTACTAGATGTTATGGCACGAACTGCCATGTTATGTCGTGGAATATGTTGTGCAATATTCATGTTGTATCATACTGCACTAATGGTTTAAGGGATACGGTAATCGTTCATTTATCAAATCAAACACAAATGTACAAATAAATCATTTATGCAATTCAAAAACATTCATTTGATGATATGATTACAGTTATTATTATTAATATTATTAGCATTTTTAAAATGATGATTAAAATTATCAATATAACAGAAATAATTATTATTGTTGTTATCGTTGCTTTGATGTTGTAATGGTTGTTATTAGTATTACTAGTAGTAGTAGTTGTAGAAGTTGTGTCATCGTCGTCATTCATCATAGTTATTATCATTTGCTTCCGAAGAGACGACACGATCCCTATTTCAAAATGAAAATAACACAAATACAAGAGGCATTCAGTCCGTTGCGAGATTTTGCAATTCAGATCTCTGTACGTGAGACGTGAAATTATTTCTTTGTTAGATATTTTTAATCATTCTATATTTTACATATGAAATTACGACTTGAATATCGACTTCAAATTCTGACGTCACATCTATACATAAACTTTCGGAGTAGTAGCCCTAGATCGTTCCCACAAACTCTTAAAGATATAGACCAGTTCTGGTCATGCGATTGCATTGTGAAAGAAACGTTGTGGAATCGATCAGAACAGGTTGATCATCTAGCTAGCATATAAGTTTTGGTGTGTACTGCAAGGTTCTGGAATCGTCAAAATGATAAGAAATTTAGCCCGGTCTTGGTAAAGTTACAAGCACTGTACACAGAAAGATGTTTAACGAACTACTTGATATTTATACAGGCCGGATAGATATGATAATTTACCAAATATATCAATTAGTAGGTGGTTTCCCGGTAAAATTTGTATCCTCACGTATCAGTTAAAACATATTCTTTCGCATGATTGGTAATAAGAGCTTCCATTTCATTTTTTGAGAGGGGGCGTTTCCTAAACTGGTCTTTACCTTTAGAGGTGCATCCCCCTTGTTTTTATCCATATCTTATCTTTTATTTAAAAGATTTGTTATCACCCTAGTAGCCCCTTAACTTGATTGGTGTGACTTCTTTCTCCTTTAAAAGATCTGGCTGTGCCTTAACGTTCTTCTGTATGCTTCAGTACAGGGAGCCAATACCGGTAAGTGGTACAGTGTATTTGACAAGAGCAATAGGGTACTAGGGGAGAGGGTGAGAAATGAGAGAGAGAGAGTCAGAGAGAGGGAGAAAGTCTTAGTAAGAGAGAGAGAGAGGGAGAAAGTCTTAGTAAGAGAGAGAGAGAGAGTGTGGGTGTGTGTGTGTGTGTGAGAGAGAGAGCGAGAGAAATTCACCACACCAGTATCACGAAGGTAACTCCTTATAAACCACACCCCCTTTTCCAGAGAGAGAGAGAGAGAGAGTGGATCCTGCTCGGTGATTAAATTCATATAGTCGTTAGCATTTTTTATGATTAAAAAAACAAATTACTGATATTATTTAAAAAATCAAGGGTACGGAAAGAAAATCCTTTTAGTTCCGATGCTAATAATACAGTAAACAAATATCGTCACCATGATAGGAAAACTTTGATGAGATTAAAAATATTGAAAATAATAAACAGTCTCGGATTTTGGAGCAATCATTAGTTTGATGATTACTTCTGGTGCTAATTTATGTTTAATTAAAGACAAAAGATTAAACAAATAGTGCATGTAGAAATTGCGTATCAAAAAAGTGTACCCAACTTTGGTTGCTTCTAATTAAAGACTTTCAGCCCATGTGATCTTTAATCATATTTCTATGTTAAGAACAACCAATAATCTATTTAATTACATCATGTTCATAATTGTACTGGCAAGGATGACTGAACAGCAGGCTTTTCAAAAAGTATTGTCAAATCCTCTTGTCCTAACTTTGGGCTGAAGTACTGAATGTGGGTCGAAAGCCATTATGTATGTGTTATCTCATTCCAAAAACAACTGCTCATTTTATAGTTACAAGTAACATTCGCATTGAGTGATACCAAATTGGTAGCGTTTGTTTGGGATGTTATCCTTTTGTGATGAAATTTGTCAACGTATTTATCCATGACATATTATAGGTGACATATCTAGGAACAAGAAACCCGGGACAAACGATCAAGTTGTTTCCCTTTTCGCAAACTTATATGCTACAAAATTGTAACCAGATTATTTCCACCTTTTAATTAAGTGAATTGTTTAATGTTTAAACATGATCTTCTATGCAATTAACATGGGATGGTAGAATAATAATGAAATAATAATTTTAAAAAGTGAGGGATAACAAGGCGACCGAGTAGTGGACATTTAGTTTTTGAGCCTTTAAAACGCATTTCCGAATTATTTTCTTCCATACTGTGCACTTTAAAAAACGCTATTATATTTGCTTTATTTTGTTATTAATCATCTGTTATGTATTCCTAATCATTCAAGGTAGACTCCTGTTCAACTTAGAAATAATTTATTTGAACAATTTCGATAATACAAGATGGCAAGTGTTTTGGGACAACTACCGTGAATAACCAAGGGATTATTCAGTTTTAATTAATCTCTTGTCTACTTGACATGCTTGAGTTGAGGTGGGTAAAATATTGATTAATTGGATTATAAAAAACATCATCGCTTGACGTTGCCAAATCATTCATCCTTGTATCTAGCTTTTTGATCATATAGCTTCCACACCATCATTTACCACAGAAAAGAATGATGCATACAATTCTACTTCACTTAACATGATTAATAACTTGGCTTGCAAGTATGCATTGAGTATCATGATATTGCAAATTGAGATCGTGCTGATGAATATTTTGTTCATAAATTCCGAAGTTGCAGATGTGGAACTATGAAATTTAATATTATTTGATATAGATGAAAACTCCTAGGTTCGATCCTTGCTCGATCATCCCCCGTTTGACAAAGTTTTTTGCCCTATTTTGTCTCTCTCGACTCAGGTGTTTTATTAGGTACCTGGCAATAATGGATGCTAGGGTAATTATGATTTCAGCCTACAGGAAGAGTTATATAATTATGTTTCTATACAGTGGGTATTAAAGACCAAATTGTTATCATTGTTTTTGTTTTAATTATAGTTATTAGTATTAGTAGTAGTCGCTCTATACATTGCGAATCCGTTTTCATTTATGTCAACATAACATAAACAATGACAAAAAATAATAAACGTAACGATATAACAACAAATATCTTTGACATTGTTTTTGGGGTCTTGTAATGCAAAATTGTTTGGATACAGGAAATGAAGAAGAAGAAAAAAAAAACCTACTTGAAAGCAATGTTTGTAAGGTGTAGGTTCGCACAATAATAATTTAACTCTATACATTAATAACTATATCATTATCATTACTATTATTATTGTTATTATTGTTATTATTAAAAAATTCTTAATAGTTTTTGTAATTGTTTTTATTAAGATTATTTTTAGAAATATTGGTGTTATTATTATTATTATCACTACTGTTATTGTAAATGTTTTAATTTTTAATATCATCATAATTATAAAGATGATTATGATCATTTTCATCACAATGTTAATCATTATTATCCCCATTATTAACATCATCATTATTATCATTATCAGTTCTATGATAATATTTGATTATTATCATAATACTTCATTATTTAATTTATTGTCAAAATGATAGTTTTATCAATGCTTTCATTACACGCGTTACAGACGTTCAGCAGTCTTGCCTGGCAGACATAAAATGCCCAACCCGGACCTCTGAGGAAGGCGATGAGATAGAGTATGTACTGAAAGTGGCTCCGAAAGAACTACAGACTCTGTTCAGCCTCCTAGATAAGAGGACCGTCTACCATCACGTTTGCAGAGAACCAGGTAGGAAGCTATCGATGTTAGAAGACGGCCATGATGGCTGCTGTACCTTTAAAATACAACTGACACCACAGATCGTTTTCAGATTATCTCCATATTCATAATATTATCGTCACCACCACCATCATCACCATTTCATTATTTGTTTTCATTATCGTCATTACCATTGTCAACAAAAGATGATTGCTAAACCAACAATTCACACACTAGTACTACGATATATTACTGGCGTACTTAATATCCTTGAATTATCTTCTCCCACAAAATGCCTCTACCATCCGTGCCTCAATGGAAGAACATGTCACGAAATCTTGTTAGGCTTCATTAGCGAAGATGATAAGGCAACTGAAGTGACGCACCGTGATGTCAAGTCTTCTACAAGCTCATTGGCGCAGGATATGACGCGACTGAGTTAACGCCCTATGTGGAACAGGCATAACTATTTTCCACACATGTTTCTGACACCCGTGCCTCAATGGAGGGAAATGTAACTAAAACTTTATAAGCTTTATTCGCGCAGGTGATAACGCAACTGATGCATCTTTTGTAAGATGGATTATATCACACCCATATCCCTTCTTCCACAGCATGTCTCTGCTATCCTTGTCTCAATGGAGGGTCATGCAAGGAAACCTTTGAAGGATTTGCTTGTTCCTGTCCAGACGGATATAGCGGCAACAGTTGTGATTGTAAGTTCCTTTTCTTTCCATCCCCTGAATCAAGAAGAAGTCCACACAGGGGCATGGAATAATATATGAATGATCGTGTACATGTGTGTGTGTGGAGGGGGGGGGGCGTCCTACGATATTTGCCGACAAGGTAAAAGGATGCTCAAATGAAATTTTAGTTTTCAAACAGAATTGATATTTTAAAGGTAGTATTTGGAGGGGGCGTTCGCTTTGATAATAAATATCTCTGGTCACTGAGTTTCCAGCCCACACACTAAAGTGTGCCCAATCCATAGGTATTGTCACAGAACGTGTTCCTATCATTATTGTCACTGTTCACATTGATATATAAATTCACAAATACAAGTAACCATGCAAAACAATGACAAGAGCGTGCCATAACTGTAAAATTGGGTAGCATAATTATGTTTAACCAAGAAGAACTACAGGTCGCAAGCGATTCTTTGAGATTCTTCTTTATAACGCTACAATTTATTTTCTTTAATTCAGTTTCTATGATCCTATCTGTAAGTTTACATGGATCTGATCATGGCACCAGCGAAGGGAGTGTGGGCTTCACCAGCTATGATTCTCCATCCCAAGTTAAATTATTTACAAACGAGGCCTGGTCCATGAAAACGTCCCATCTGGTCTGCCAGCACCTTGGGTATAGTCGGGGAGCCTATGCTACATTGAGCGGCAATGTGTACAACACTTCTGAGTCCAACGCCAGTCCAGAGTACGGTGCCATACGCTGTGATCAGGATGCGAGGAACATATCAGATTGCTGGTACGAATCCAGACCAAGGGATGGTGTAAGCAGTGATATGATCATTGCAGTGGTTTGCTGTACATGTGAGTATTATGCTTCATAGCTGATTCACACAAGGCGTTATACTCGTATTGTGTCACTTGCTGTCTGAATCAGGCCACCTCCTCCTCATCATTCGTGTTTTCCTTCATCATCATCATCATCATCATTATCTTCTTCTTTTCTCTTTCCAATCTGTTTTTATTATTCGGATTCTATTTTTAGAGAAAGATTTCTCTCAGTTTTTCAAAACTAATTTTGTTAATTCGTCTCAGGTTTCCGACTGAGTATGACTTTATTTTCGAACGACCCCATTTGTACTGCATCTAGCAGCTCTCTAGTCTTTTTTACTTTAAAACTGTCGAAGTTGCAATATATACTTCGTTAAATTTCAGTCGAAATGATACTGACTTTATTGATTTACGATAAGTATGTAATTTAACAAATAAATTTGCATATCTTGGTGAGCCCCTCAGCTTCCGTATGTCACTTTAAATTGTAGAATTCATTCGTGCATTCTGTCCCATTACAAACAACACAATGCTTGTTGGTGTTACACCAAAACTTACTAAAGAAATATTTTGCTTGCTGTTATTATCCAAACAATGTACGAACAGCTCTTGTATGCAGACCTGAAGGGGAGCCTCTGGGGATTAGTTCCGGCGTTATTCCCGATTCAGCCATTACTAAATCAAGTTGTAATGCATCGCTTGATTGTGACAGCACCGCCGGGCGCCTACACTCCAACGCGACCTGGATACCGGCTGCATACGACTATGCAAGCCCTTGGATTGAGATCTCTCTGGAATCAGTGCACATGATCTCCGGGGTGGCCACCCAGAGTCATCATTCCCTTGATGACAGTACGACTTCATATACAGTTTCATTCCGTTTGGATACCGACACCTGGTTTCCCTACAAGGATGTTTACACGAATTCTAATATAACGGTAGGCAATTATTAATTAATTTGAAGTTGGAGGGGGGGGGGGTTGGGGGGATTGTAAAGACTTTCGATAAATCAGCACGTGAGCAACAATCTTAATATCCTATTGTATATCCTGCAGAAATCGGTTTTGGATTACGTAATAGTCCATGTAATGTTCTCACCCTAGAATAAGTGATTTATCTATATGGCTATTGGTTTACCTTGCGCTGACTTTGTGATCGATCTAGTTTCTCTTTCATTTCTCGATGCCATGGAATAACAGAACGTGTAAGGTAATTAACAAATGTATCGTGGAATACGAGTTCGGACAACTATCCACAGACCCCCATCCCTGGAAAAAATACACTTCGACAAGGAGGCCTATAAAAATGACCCCATGGTTTTATTAATCTAACTTTTTATTAACGGCGTTTGATATTCAATTTCAAATAATTTTACTTGAATATTTACGCCAAAGCACTAGCCCGGGGATGATTATCCTTTTTATTACTTTTTTGTTTAAATTTTTAAAAAAAGGTGGTAGTCCGGGTAAAGAGGTAATAGGCCCATAAATTCTGAATTGAAAATTTGTTTCAATATTCAGATATCAAGACTCTGGGGTTCAATTTCACTTAAATACTCTTATTTTCCACGCTTCCTTCTAGACCACCCTACAAATCAATCCGAACATTTCTTCCAAATACAAAAACCAAAATGGCCGATGAGGGGTTGTTCATTTCATCCCGTTAAGAATTGTGGCATTTGCTACAATCCGAAAGAACCATCCTTGTTATTGCTAAACTGGGCAATTTTTTTAATACATTTATTTACAATTATTTTTGTCTGTCTCATATGAACTTTTCTGATTTGTCTAATTAGTTGATTTTAAGAAAACTAAAAAACTCTGATCCGATGTTTTATTCTATTTTAATAATTTGGTTGAAATCTTTGTCAGGTATTTCAAGGACATTTCACACGTACGATCCCTGTTGAGCATTCCTTTCATCCTCCGCTGATGGCACGCTTCATTAGACTTCACCCTCGGACGTACGTTGGGTCACCAAGTCTCCGTTTCGAGCTTATAGGTTATGGACCACTCGCTGATTACATCGGTAAACAAATGTTTTGTTTTCGTTATTAATACTTTTGTTGTCATATCCATTTACAGTGGCGTATCTAGGCATTACAGCGCCAGGGGCAAGCAATGAAATTAAGCCCCTCCTAAACTTATTTACATTACTATACAAGCGAGCAAAGAGAGGGGAAAAAACACCTTCAATGTGGTGTAAAGATAGCTACTTTGTCGTATGAGGATTTTCAGGCTTCCCGTTGTCACGAACCATTCCGTCTTTAGATTAAGTGAACGAGGGAGCGAAAATGATAACTTTTCTTTCTTAAAAATATTATTTCATCACGTAAAATCACTAGCTTAGATACGCCGCTTAGCACAAAGGCATGATCGCAGACAATTTTCGAAAAAATGCACAATAGGTATACTTGTCTTCGACATTTTGGAATGACTGTTACGTGATTAATACCAACTTTATTTGTAAAGGCAATACAAAAAAATATTAAAAATGCCCTAAAGTTGATATTTTGGATTTTTTCGTTTAAGTCTTTGTGATCGTGTTCCTGTATCAGTATCCTGAATACTCTTTTCAAATCCAATGTTTGTTTATATCTATCGATATAAAGGCGAACGTCTTTTCTACCGATGTCAGAAAATTAGGACATTTGGAAATCATGCTTTCGACATGTTGTGCTCGACAATCCGCCACCATTCCCNCTTTCTTCCTTCTCTTAACCCATGCAGACCGTATCTTATAGGATTTACACCAGTAGTTGTGGGGGCTTGGAGGCCCCCACCCCACCCCACCTCCGTCCACCCATTTGATTGTAATGGATTCTATGACATTGTTTTAGACATGCAAGTCCTGTGAACCCATTCTTAATATCGGTAACAAGTAGTACACCTTCTTTCTTATTCTCTGTAGGTGAAATCTACGAGCCGAATTTGAGATGTGCCCCACCCTTGGGAAAGAAATTAGGAGTGGCTAATAGCAGCATCATCCCCGATAGTTCATTTTTTTCATCCTCGCTCCTCAACAATGATTTTAGGCCTTATAATGCACGTCTTTTTGGAAATGGAGTTTGGGCGCCCGCTTCAACTGTATCCTCCTGGTGGATGGTAGGGAATTCACTATTATGGTATAACTTGGTTTGTTAATTTGTGGGGCGTGGCGTCAGTCCAATTATGGGGGTGGAGGGAGTTGCAATACAGCGAGAATTGGGAAGGCCTACTTTGCATTGATTATTTACGAATGGAATTAGCAATCAAAGGTATTATAGAACGAATTATTGTTCGTTGTTGTTGTTATTGTCATCATTATTATTGATATGATTTTTATTATTATTATTATTATTACCCGGTATTATCATTATAATCATTATTAGGTTACATTAAGAGCAGAATGTGCGGTTTTAATATTAGGCTCACGCAATATGTTCTGGAATATATGCTAAATAAATGTTTGAAAGAGGCACATGCTGATCGATTTTCGAAAAGCAATCGATGCTGTAGAATTTCAATTTATTAAGATTGTCTGACGAATTTCAATTTGGGGGTGATTTCCGTTGCTGGATTAAGCTCGATACTTGTTAATGGATGGAGAACGAGAAATGTTGAGATAATGAGAGGAATAAGACGAGGCTGCCCTCTGTCGGCCATGTTGTTTATCTTAGCAGTAGAAACTATGGCAGATAGAATAAGAAAGAATGACAGGATTAAAGGGATTCCCTTTGGAAATACTGGTTTTCAGAAAGAGGTGAACAATTCTGAAATACGCATATGACCCTTTTATATTTTTCAGAGAAGAATCCACTGTGAAGTATAATTTGGAAAAATTAGTCATATTATTTGGAAGCGTTGCTGGCCCAGTGCTCAATAGAGATAAAACCATCATTGAAATTGTTGGGTCCTTCAAAGCATAAAGGAACTGTCAAGCCTTTAGCCTTTATTGGACAGATTGCTGTATCAAATACTAAGGAGTCTATGCAGACACTGACCTAGATTTAGTGAAATAAAATTGGGAAACGAAATAGAAAAGATACAAAGAATAGTAGACATTTGGCGGAAGAGAAACCTGACAATTATAGGAAGAGTTCTCATAATTTAGACATTGCTTATTAGTCAAATATTTCATATGATAATGTTTTGTTTAGTATCAAATTATATAATAAAAGAAATAAAAAAGATTATATACAATTTTGTATGGAATTCAAAAGTTGACAAAGCGAAGGGGAAAAGGATAGTTAGAGATTATACTGATGGTAGAAAAAAAGAATGATTGATTTTAAACAGGTTAATACATAGTTTCAGATTTAGATGGCTTGGAAGAATAGCTAATGACTCAGAAAGTTATTGGAAAGACTTTGCTATGTTATATTTCCAACCATTAGGAGGTCTTAATTTATTTATGAATTGTACCATTGATCGAAATAGGATATACAAATATTTTTGTCGGCAAATTGCCAAGGTTTTATTTAGAATTTATGAAAGCCTGATCACATATAAATGATCTTGTGAAACATGATTATATTTATTTGGATGCTCAGATTTTATGGTTTAATACATAAATTACGAATGAAAAACAGCCACTCTTACATAAAGAGTGGTACCTATGTAACATAATTTTTGTAAAAGATATTTATATCAAAGTTACTATGTCCCATTTGCATGCTAAAAAATGAAAAGGTAAAATTCCAACGGCATTTGAAAGATAATACTAATTTAGAACATCCCCCACCCAAAAAAGGGGGCTTGATGGATTCCATGACACTTGCTCCGACGACAATTGCTCCGCTGTAAATTTCATACACTAATCGAATGGCTAACTTCAACCCTGGATTCAACACTATACCCTACCCTAAACCTAACCCTAAACCTAACATAAAACCCTATTGAAACCCTAACCCTAACCCTACATCTTAGACGAAATAAAGCCCGGAGCAATTGTCGCAGGAGCAAATGTCGTATCACCGCTTGATAATGTCTTTAAGGGGGAAAATACCGACTATTATTGTCGAATCAATCTAGGGGCTATAGAGCTAGTCAGTAATCGTCTGATTTTTAGACCATTGTACCGAATGGTCGTACGTTTTATGCTGCGCAAAGATTCAATCAGTTTAATTTTGGCCATTACAATTAATTCTATTCATTCCTGCAAAGTTCTACAGAATTTGATGTTGGCTGCAAAAGGGACATAGTATCTAGGAAACTTTATATCTATGACAAAACTGATAACAACTATTGAAAATAAAAAAAAGCAAAAGCGACACCACTGTTTGTTTTTTTTCTAATTTGAGAAATGCATTACCAAAAGTTTGCACTGATAATAATATTATACGAATCTATTTTGTTAGAAACTCCAACTTTACCAATTGGTAAATAGGAAAACAATTGAAATTAGTGTCAACCAGGGTATTTTATCATTATTATCGTTATTATTATCATTATTGTCATTATCTACGACATGCACGCTCAGGTTGACCTCGGCACTGTGTACCAGGTGACTGGGGTCATGACCCAGGGTAGACCACCCCTACCTGAATACGGCGATATCTATCAATGGACAACATCCTACGAGCTGTTCCTCTCACTTGATGGTACACATTGGGTGGCTGTTTCGTTAGTGCAGTGTGGATTCTTGAAGGTTAGTTATAGATTGGTCCCTGTATGTCATCCATTCAATGGATAAATTGTTATGATGACAGAAATAAAAAAAAATTAAAAAACAGTAAAACAGTACCTAGTACCCACTATTACTACTGCTACTACTATACTACACATTTTCGTTTTAAATGTCACCTTAATTTTGTTCATTTGAGGCCGCCATCGTAGTCAAGCGTCGCTTATGCTTGCTTATCTCCGACTCCATCGCTACCTGCTTCGCAAAGAGGACATGACAGTAAACTCGAAGTGCCATACGCTCGGACAGGCCGAAATCACCTGTACCTCTCTGCAAAGTTTCAAGAGAGAGGTACTAGGGATCCAGCTCCATTAAGCTACTGATGTCTTTTTAATTGCGCAAATTTCTTTGTAGGACTTTTATTGAGTCACTTTATATACACCTACACAGCACCTACATTAATCAGTGGGGGGTTTGTATTTTGTATTTTTATTAAAATTTATTTCCTTCTCAACAGTTAGTACAATATGAAACACAATGTATATATTATATATATATATATATATATAAATTATATATGTAACAATGATTTCAACATGGAGTTTACAGTAAATAATTCAGATACGGAAGGAGGCAAGAACCAGAGGAGCATAGCTTGAGTTGGGAACGCCAACAATATGTTAACACGTATACTGAGAGAACATTATAGATATTATTATGAAAATTACATATTACTACGAGAATACACCCGACAGTGGCATGTACTTATAGCGAAGAAGAACCAAAAAAAAGAAGACGAATTGTGCATTCATTTTCGTAAAGTCAAATCTAGTTTGTTTTTCTCGGCTGTCCAACGTACAACTGCATTAATGAACTTCGTTCTTTTGCAAACGATTTCATCAAGTGTCATATAAACCCGTCACTCGTTCGTTATAAGATACGACAAATTTGAATGAAGCTCTCTGGAAATTGATCGCACAAAGACGAATTTGATTGTTATATTCTGCAGCAGACCATTCGTTGAGACGAATTCGGATGACATCTAACGAAAATGAATGGATAAGTGTTGACATTTATTACCCATTGCCTAACTTAAATGACAATTGACTAAATTAGCTTTGACATTTGCACGATCCCGGATTCCTAGGGAGATGTCGAAGTGCACAAAGATGATTTTCGGGTGAAGAAAGGTGTAAACAAATTGACGGGAAATCCACTTAACACAAAGGAAATGTATGTATTTATTAGAAATGAATTAATGTGAATATATTTTTTCTTTTTTTTTTCTTCCGTATCTTCAGGAATTTTCCGCAAATTTTGACAGAGAGACGCCGGTGACAAATTTGCTCCCGACCCCAATTTCTGCACAATTCGTTAGGGTCCACCCCAAAACTTTTCACGGTTATCCCACGTTCAGATGTGAAATATTGGGGTTCTAACGCGAAATGGTCATATATTGTCATTGTAGAAGAAATTGTTCAGAAGCTAGCCGGGTATATAGGACGGCCAAGTGGAGGTGCGAGTTTTCGCACGGGCTGTCAAAAGATGACTTTGAATATTTGTATGTATCATGTACAAAGTCTACCGGCATGTATCATGAATTAATACTACCTATTGTATGATATGCAAATGCATTTTTTCTTTATTTATGTATCAATTATATCATGTACATGTATGTATGATCTTTGTTTAATAGTAGGAATCTCTTGATTCCAAAGCAATGATAATTGTCAAGGGAAAAGAGAAGAAAACTTCCGCTAAAAGTTTACTAGTAAATAATGAAAAGAATGGCATTGGTCAAACGTCACAGTAGTCGTAAGTCAGCGTTTTTGTGATTATCCCTGAAAAGGAGGCATCATATCAATAAAAGGTGAAGGAAAAGGATATACAGTGTGAGTCCCAAACAAGTTTACACCAAGAAAATCGCTAATTTTGTTGACAGTCATCTATGAACCGTATATTATTATAGATCCTATGAACAAGTTATTTATCCCAGATCATTTGGTACCATTTTGTGTGTTCACGCTTGGATGAACAAGAGGCATTGTTTGCGAGAGTGCAAAAATCGACTTGCGCCAAAGTTGCTGATGTGATAAGTTTGAATAAAACAATTGGGATTCGGTATTAATTCGGTCTTTGCAAATTTAAGTCGATTTTTCCACTCTCGCTAACAATGCCTCCTGTTCATCCAAGCGTGAACACATACCACACAAAAAATGATACAAAATGATTTGGGATAGAAACGCTCTTTTATAATATGTACCATAATTTACTGTGCATAGATGGTTTTGAAATTAATTAGCAATTTTGCAGGTGTAAACTTTTTTTTTACTCACACGGTATGAGGAGAAAAGTAAACATCTAGAACCGGTCAGACATTTCCAAGACAAAACATATTAGGGCCCGTTCCTAGAAACCGTCATAAGTCTAACTTCTTGACTATCCCATTGAAATGTGTGTTACAGAATTAACACGCGTTTCAATGGGATAGTCAAGAAGTTAGCCTTATAACGGTTTCTAGGAACGGGCCCCAGGTCCTTCCGGCTGGCAGGAAGGGAAAGTTTCAACCAATCGGGTGCAGGTTTCAAAATTAGTGACCAGGTAAAAGCCAATAGCATTTGTTGTGCCGTAGACTTTAAAACAATTTCTAAGAATATCAGTCATTCTCATTCTTGACCATTGGGTCTATTGGGGGTCGGAATGATATAAATTCAACTAGAAATTCAATTCCAATATATAAGCTGTTTCAATTCGAAGGAGAAATACAATATAGGTGTTGATATTATAGTGCGAGTGTTGTGATTCCACGTTAGACAGAATCAGTGTTAATCTGTAAAGACCAACGAGAAGTTGGGTTTTTTTTAGGATTTATGTAGGTGTACTGTATTAAACTTTACTATTTAGTAATTATTTAGTTGTACTGGAACTGGAACAGAAGGACATGACAAAACTATTGGCTGTATCAGTAACAAGTTTCTGTAATTGTTGTAAGCAACTGAAATCCTTTCATTTGATTTAGTGTGAGCAGATTTGTCACAGATCTGTGGCAGTTGTTATTGGTGACTTGTGATATGAAACAGGTTCCTGAGCTAAAAGCTAATTAAGATCTACCTTCATCGATGAACTGTATTAATCTTCTGTTAAAGTATCATAATGTTTGTAATTTATTCATGTATTCTGTCATAACCCTTGTCTAGAATAGTTCGCATTAAAAAAAAGTATATTCAACCTAATTAATTGTGTTAATTATTCCTCTGTTTGCCATTTTTAAATACCTAAGTCTTGGTGGCAGTACCAACCATAGCAAAAGATCCCAGTCGCAAGGTGTTGCTAGATTCCCACCTTGTAACATTAATTGTGTGGTGCGAGGGCCGGTTGATATTTGTCTTACAGATGCAGTTGGCCGGTTAAATCGAAACTCCCCAGCAGAAAATCAGTTCCTGCTCGCCCAACTCCAAAAGGAAACGCTTTTTATTTAATGGACAACAAAGAGAGATGTTTTTTTTCTGAGGAAATGTCCTTAAAAATGTGTGTTAGTCTTGAGACCAGTTAGATTATTATATACCTTTGAAATAACTCCCTATTTTTTTTCGGAAATGTTTTCTTTTTATTTTGGGGTAGGGGTAGAAGTGTGTGTTTGTACACGGGCATTTATTTGAACGGAAAAGGGGCACTTACTGTATTACAAAAGAAAAAGTAATTATTTTTTTTATGTAAATAGCACTCATTCGAAAGGATAAGGGGCACTTGTCAAAATAAAAGGGGAACTTATTACAGAGTCAAATAAGGCTCCTCTCAAATTTTAATAAGAGTACTCATCGCAGATGGAAAGGGGCACTTATAAGAATGAAAAGAAGGCGTACAAAGGAAAAGAGGCAGTTGTCAAAATATAAGGGATACCTCTCAGATTTGAAAAGGGGTAATTATAAGAGGTGAAAGGGTGCTCATCAGAGATGGTATAGGGGCACTTGTTGTTCCTGAAAAGATCTATTCACATGAAATGAATAGGGGACCTTGTGAGAATGGAAATGGGCACTTGTCGAAGGAAAATGAGCAGTTATGAGATTTTAATAGGGGCATCTACCAAAGGTGTCAGAGGGGGGAACTGGCTTTTATTATAAAAAATAAAAAAGGGACATTCATCAAACAGGAAAACGGCACTTATTAGAAAGAAAAGGGGGGTATTTCTTGAAGGTGAAAAGTAGCACTCATCAAAGATGAAAAGGGGCACTTATCCACAGAGGAAGGCGCTTGTTGAAGTTAAATGGGCCTCTCTCGGATTTAAATAGGGGCAATAGAAATACCTGAAAGGACACTTATCAGAGGGGGTAAGAGACAATGATAGGAATGTGGAAAGGGCACCTGTTAGAAATAAAAAGGGACATTTATCTGAATTAAAAGGTGGCACCTTTTCTATGTAAAAATGTGCACTTTAGGGGTACTCGACAATGGGAGCGCTGTTTCCTCTACCCCTCCCCGGCTCCGCTTCCTCTGCCCCAAACATAATAGTCGCGAAGACTATTTAAATGCCCTCATGTATTGCCCAGCTCTTGAGTCATATATAAGTGATTCAGTCAAGAGACCTTGACAATTTCTGTTTATACTTAAAGGAGGATTTAAAGGAGAAAAAAAAATGATGTGTCATATTTCTTTAAAAATACAATTTGTATACCAAACAAATCTCAGAGATTACAAATTGAAGAAGAAAAATGGTTTACATATCTATATACCAATTTTGACAGAAATATTTATTTTTATCCAACACAAAATTTTCGATCGCGATGATTATTAGGCCTATCTTTCTTTAGCCATTATTTATGAAAATTATTAATTTAATTGTTTGTATATAATTGTTGATATACTGTATACGGTGGAAATAAAGAAACATGAGGAAGGGGGAAATGATGGCACTTTTTACTGATCCATCAATGTCGATTCTTTCATCCTAACATTTTCATAGTCATTAACGCACCTGCAATGTTATATCAAACTCTATATAGAAAAGCATAGAACCATGATTAATTGCAGTGTTGCAGATCGGGATAATTACCATATTGAGTTTTAAAAAAGTACAACCATATTGTTTGTTATCATATACCAGACTGCCAGTATAACAGAGGATATACCAGTAATGGTGTCGCGGGTTACGTCATTATAATGATAGATACGAATATCGTTTTCACCGGATAACAGTCAGGCTAGCAAGAGATATTGAATTATGAGGGGAGAGTGATTTTTTTTTAAGGACTCAATTCAGTGGCACTTTCATGATCATATTGCGAAGCGGGTGGAGAAGGGGGCGGAGGGCATAATTCCGAAAATGTCATAGGGTAGATGTAGGGAATTGGAGACCCTTAAGCATATTTGTATTATATATATATAATGCGCCAACTCCACATTACTAATTTATTCGAGGCGCATGGAGAAGAACAAATAGAAGTACACAAAAATACACACAAAAAGAGCAACAACAGCGTGAAAGTAAATTTAAATCTACTGGAAAGCCGCTTTTAACAAATGAGTTTAGAGGGCGTGTTGAAAGCATCTACACTTAAGATATAACGAATATGTTGTTTCAATTGATTCCATTGGTGAGATCCAATGTGTGAGTGACCGACCCCCGACCCCCCCCCCCCCCCC
>BEXV01004232.1:3433-19749 GCA_003118195.1 Hemicentrotus pulcherrimus | reverse complement strand
CCCCCCCCCCCCCCCTGCTTATTCAGCGGCTGGCTAAGTCATTCCGATTTTTTAGGAGACCAAATATAAAAAAAAAGTGTCCTGTCCTGTTGCCCTTTCATACGACACCTCAATCAGGAAAAATGAGCTAGGAATTACAAAGTTCTGTTTGTTTAAAGCCTGCATTTCCATAAGTTTATTAAACGAATTGGCTGCCTACCGTATCAACAAACGAAATTAACAAAAGACTTAACTCAGTTTCGTTGACAATCGACCGTAGACGGAAGTCTTCATACATGTCTGATTGTCCACGAAACGGAGTTAGTCTTTTGTCAATTCTGCTATTTGCTACGGCAGGCAGCCAGTAAAAACGAATTTGTTTGCTAAAATTATGAAAATGTAAGGGCTACTTTAAACAAACAGAGCTTTGTCATTCCTTGTTCATTTTCCTGACTGAGGTGTCATATGAAAGGGCAGAAACCCAACTTTTTAGATATGTGATTTTCTCTTTGAAATTCAGATACCGCCCGCCAAATGACTTTTCAGTTTTCTCTCTTCAAATTGATTTTAATCACTCATGCGTGAAATATGCATCATATGAATTGCATCAAAATGAAAGAGGATCTAAGCTTTCCAAATATGCGTCATTTATTAATCATAAATGTGATTGAATTATGATAAAACATCGATAATTCTCGGTTTCGTTTTTTCTGGGACGCACTGTATAATAAGTTTTATATAGCTCTATGGGTTCATACCATAGAGCTATTAAGTATATATCTCTATGGTTCATACACAGTACGTCCTCCTAAGGAGGAATACTAGAGGGACAACTAAAGATTTGACCTTTGACATGCCATAGGGTTTAGCATTGGAGTTTCGCTCAACTTCAATTTCGTTTTGGAGGGTCAGTGTTATTTCATAAAAAATCAAAAATTCGCAAATTACTTTTTGGTAATTGGCTATCAACCACATGTTTTATGTATCAGATCATGTATCAAACTTTTTATTTAAATTCCCATAATTCCCTACGATTATTGTCCACAAGAATCAGCAAAATGACGGCTGCGTGAACTGTGCGACTTCATAAGTTATTCGAACACAAAGACTGAAACATTTCTATTTTAAGAGAATCTCTATTCTAATAGAAGTTTATCGAATCTCAGTAAAGTAGAACATTCTCAGAGGAACATCAACATCGAAGTGAGGCCATAGGATACCAAGACAAGTAAGTAAAGATCCATTTTGTGTAAAGATCTCTTTATTTATTGAGATAATTCGTCGTGCCAGTCACTGGGCTCTCTGCATTGTCACACCGTATTATACCCCCTAACTTCCATCCCTTACATGTATCTTGTCTGACCAAAGAACTGATTAACTGATTGAATAAACATTAATTTAAGGCGTCGACGTTACTATTTCTAGAAACAATTGGAAGTTTGCCGTAGATTATTGTAATCGGACTATTCTCATTATTTTAAAGTTCAGTTCATAGCTTGATTATCGACACTTATCAGTGGTAGATGTGGACATGTTAGATTTAGTGTTACAGAGTCTGCACAAATATCTTATTGCAAGTCCAATCCAACTTCAGCATTGGAAAGATAGTCAGGATTGAAAATGAGCATTGAAACCAACCACTTGTTTCCCTCGAGGAAGGAAAGTGTTTTTAAAGATGAAGCAGTGCAAAATTGAAAAGAAAGAGGGGAAATTGAAATTTCATGGGAGGCGGCCGGGCACAATATGACAAATCAATGAAGACGCCAGGGGAGAAAAAATAATCATTTGGGAAGGCTACTAAAAAAATATGAGAATAGCATATGTTAAATGGGCTAAATGATCTGAGAATTTGACCGATAATCATTAATTACAAAGGAAATGTGTAGATTACGGAAGATAGTGGAATAGGATCATTATTTTTGTATCATACCATGGTGACACTGGTGACTGACGTTTCTGACCCCAATGTTCACCCACCCGGCCACCCCCCCCCCTTCCCAACCAGAAATAGACAAAATGGTGCCCAGACGTTTACGCATGAGTGATTTCGGAAAAACGTAGAGTTGATGAAATTAATTGGATGCTGGAGATTATGCCTACAAAGTCTGAAAGGAATTGAGATGCTGCCTGCAACACGAACTGGTTTTCAACAAATAATATTCAAAAGAATAATGCAAATGAAAACAAGGCTTTGACGGAAGACGTCAATTAAAAAAAAGCTACATTCACATTTTGTTGCAGGCACAAACCCTGCATGGTCAGTCGTTGGTGCTTAGCACTAGGGTCTTTTAGATTCTGCACTACGAGAAAGTGGACCGCCCTTTTAAGGCAATGTGACGTCCTTTTAAGGCACTGGCAGTGATGTCACATTGCCAGTCCGCGTTCTCGTCGTGCAGAATCTAAAAGTCCCAGTTGTATTCTAAACCGCGCCCCCTTCTCCAATAAAAAAAATAAACAACAAAAAGTGTTTCATTTCACAAAAAGAATAACATTATTATCTTCATTTGTCTACAAAATGTATAAAAACAATGTAATCAAATAATGCTTGAGAAATTCATAAAATTGTATACAAGTGTTTATTGGTCCAATTGTGACATCATATATATACAATAATTCGTCAATACAAATTTGCTTTACACAATTAAATGGTTACAAATACTTGATCAATGAATTTTAACATCAAGGATGAAAAACGTACAAAATGTACACTTTTGTCATTATTGCTATATTCTGTTTTTTTTTCTATCAATATAATTGCATATTTATCTTCATAAATAAATCATTTGAAAATGTGCCTTGTAAAAAAAGATAGATAGATTTTTCAATTAAAATGCACTTTAATTGTATAAAAAGGCTAACATTTATTTTAAAATTAGATGACTTCATCAAAACGACCAGTGTCTTTACCTTAAAAAGAAAGAAATATCTATCACCATTTAAAGAGGCGGGTTTTTCCTCCCCATATCAATTGAAAAGGGGTTAACAATTGTGTTATCAGTTCTGCTATAAATAAAGTATCCCAACAAATCATTATTTGACCCTCACAAAAACATTATTCAATATCAAAACTGTTTCCTCTCCAAATACAGACATTTCCATATATACAAACATCGTAATATGAGATGTCAAACTCAGCTGTACAGCAAAAATAATATACAGTATTACACAATCATGATTAACGAGCTGGCATTCCCTTAATAACAAGGGGTACAGTACAAGTCAGTTTACTGTTTAGAAAATACAGTTAAAATGAATACATTTACTGTCAGATAAGAAAATAATTATATACTACACTTCATTCCCCAGGTAATGGACATATTTTTTTTTCTTACCTGAGGATAGTTGAAGGTCAAATTTGGATTTAATAAAATCAGAGAAAAAGAGAGAAACAGATTAGTACGAGTTTTAGCAAAATCCGATTAAAAACAAGAACTTTTTTTATATATGGATTTTTGAAGTTGCAATTGATCAAACACTAACTGACAACTCTGTGGCATAAATTGAGTGGTCCACTCCTATTTTTGAATCTCTATTTTCTCCAAAGACAGTTATCAATCATATATGCACCTTACACAATTTGTACACAACTTCTGCATGAAAAGAATATATTCCCTCAAATCCCTCATCAATTACTAAGTAAATATGTGTATTATTGATTACCGGTACAGCTTTATTTTCAATTGTATTTTGCACAAACTTTCACGGATCATAAAACCAAATAAATATCATCATGGACTTCTCCTTTAATATTTGAAGAAACTAAGGTATTCAAAGTCAATTTTCAATTCAAAGACATGCATATACCATAAATTATAGACCAGATGTTTTCAAATGAATAACTTTGTTAATACCTCAATAAATGCCTCTGTCCATTTCCTACTGTTCAATAATTAATACAATAAATGCAATTATTGTTTACTAATCTTGAAAACTTAGAAACTGTAGTAGTACATAACAATATCATTGCTTGCCTAAATGTTTGAACACCTGGGTTTGGGAATAAAACTGAGAAAAGTGATTAATATATATTTTTTGTTGTCCCTAGGAAGGATACAGATCTTCTTCATTTTCCTTTAATCATGATCAATAAAACAATGAAAAGGACCCAGTATCTTTTTTGTGAAAAAATATTACGGTAGGTAAACCAAAAATCTGATTCCTGCTTCCTCAGTTCCTGTAAAACTTTTCATTTCTTACAGTGGAACATTTTAAGGGCACATGATATTTTGCTAAGATCTCAAAAACTTTCAACATGTCAAATTACAGACATTTTTGCAAGCAAGAAAATGTTGTGAATTTCATGCAGGTTTTACAAGAGTCAAGAATTAATGCCATAAAATAATGGAATTAAAAAATAGATTGTTGTGACTCGCAAATGCTTTAGGCCATGAAAACCTGCCTATGAATGGTTCTACAAAATCGAAGAATGGCAACATGTACAGACATGCCCAAGCTTTTTGTCTCGCACCAATCGGGGTAAATCACTTTGCATGCAAGACGAAAAGCTTTAGTTTATCTGTATTTTTTGCTATTCTTCAAAAGCCTATCTCTAAATGTTTGCAAAAAGTTTCTGGTTTAAGGGGACAAAGCGAATTGGAA
The DNA here is from genome assembly GCA_003118195.1 of Hemicentrotus pulcherrimus. Classification (NCBI taxonomy): domain Eukaryota; kingdom Metazoa; phylum Echinodermata; class Echinoidea; order Camarodonta; family Strongylocentrotidae; genus Hemicentrotus; species Hemicentrotus pulcherrimus. Next base: position 15,171 of record BEXV01004232.1, on the reverse strand, counting down.
AAGTATCAACAGGATATATATCTTTCAGAGTTTATTTTCTTGTTCCCATCATTGTGTTTTATTCCATTGTTGTCTTCATCAGATAACATCCCTACAAGGTGGAGGACAAAAAAGCAACACAAATAATGAAGATTTGTATTTAAAAAAAAGAGAAAGGAAAAAAATTGCATCCTCTCAATACATTACCCTTTGCAACAGTCGAACTGGAAAATTAATGATTTGCTTTAGAGAGAAAGCTTTAAAGTGACAGTAAAGATGTAAAAAAAACAAAAATAATTAAGAAATTATATTATTACGGATGCATTATCTTATGAAAGTACTTTCTATTAAAAATTGTACTTTTGTGGGAGAATTAAAGAAAAAGAGGAGGCTCAATGAACTATCTCGAAAGAATAAAGGGTTGCAAATTAGAGCTACAAATTACATGTACTTCAAGGTCATCTCTACACAACATTTCTGATTAACTTGTTACAGGGTATTTCAGGCTCAGTAACCCAGTACCTCCACTGATGGAAGTTACGGCAAGACAATATTTTAGAGCCTCCTTAGATGCTAGCAGTTCATCTTAAATATCATGAAGAAGATCCTCTATGAATGTGCATGTTGACAGACGTATTATTTGTCTTGGCCTAAGAAATAAGTAAAGCTGTGCCAAATCTTAATTGAGAGGGATAATAATGTACCTGTAATCATAAAATCCGCAGGGAACTTTGTTCTGAAATATTTGAGAATGAATATACCAATCATCACTAGCATTTGAAAAACACTGTAAACAAACACTTAAGTATTTGAGGGGGAGATGTAAGCCAATTAGTAGCCATGTGATATGCAATGTATACTACATGCTTTACCATTACATCATGTTACATGGCGGTGAGTGATGAAATAGTTGATAGGTTAGGTACATGCATATAGCAGGGGCTTATTTAAGATTTGGGTAATGGGGAGGGGGTCCCCCAATGACAAATAAAACATAAAATAGAAAGGAACAAAGAATGTAATCAAGCATAAAAAGAGGGTTCCAAAATCCAAATAATATCTGAGAGGCATAAAAAAAAAGAAGGAGGGGTCCCAAGTCTCAACCCTCCTGATCCACCCAAGTGTAGATATATATCATACAAACGCTATTATTCCAGCAGCGTGTTTGCCATGGGCAATATGAATCCTATTCTGAACCAAAATATATAGACTAAACAACTTATGTCCTTTACACCATGTGTTAGTATTACGTTTGGTGTTTGTATCAAATAAGGATTAAACAGTTAATAATAGTCACAAAATACCCCCAAATATATACTTTGAAATGAAATCGTTTCTAACATAAATATTACAAAATTTACTTATTTAAAAGTTGTGATGATACTTCTTTTGAAAAAGCTGCTTGATAATGCTCTCTGAGCCAATTCAAATCAAATATTTTAGAGTGTGAGCAACCTTCAATATTTTATTTTCATCATGAAATTTACACCAAACATGATATCCGTTCCAATATATTGATCATAATCTCCATCAAGCTCTTCATCTCATGTTCCATTAGCTTCTGCATTTCTTCCTAAAACTCTTTATTTTTAAAGAATATCCATCATAATAAATTAATTCTATAACACAATAAAAAATCTGTTCAACATATTGAAAAACACAAAACAATTTATAGTAAGTGTTCCATACTCCAACTATCGTTTAATATTCTTCTTCTTTTTTTTTTTTTTACTGTTCAGCAGACTTTAGACCTTACAAATGTTTGCATTTGACTGTATTACTGACATAAGTCTTCCTCTTGGGGCAAACATCGAGATGAACAGATTGAGATGGACGTTAGTCAAGAGTTGTTGCAGAGCAAGACAGCGAGCGGTGCTCGGGTGAGTGATGAAATCGTTAGTTGATAGAGGGTTACCGGGTACACATTAGACAATGCTGGGAGGAAACCACCAGTGATGTAGTCCAGACCCGGGGTTTCCAGATGGAGAGACAGGATGAAAACCTTTGGTTAGGACCATTCAGTGCAAGGTCTACTGGTACTCTTCCTCTTTTCTCTCTCTCTCTTTCTTCCTCTGTTCTACTCTCTCATTTTCTTTCTCTCACCCATCTCTCTCCATGTATCAATGTCTCTCCCCTATCCTTCTCTCTTCAAAATTCTTGCTCTCTCTCTCCTGCTTCTAGCTCATATCCTCTCTCTTTCCCTCCCTTCCCATCTCTAGTCTGTGAGATCCAGGACCCCAAACTGAGATCGGTCTGGACTGCATTACTGGCAGACACCAATTAAGACGAAGAAGATGATGTTATGATGGAGACGTGGTGGTGCTAAAGCGAACCTGGGCGAGGTCGAGAGAAAACAGTTCAGGCTATAGCTGTGTTTATAGCATTGTTTGCATGGTCCTTACTATCACTGCTGAGTTGATCACTGATGGCTGATCCTGATCCATAGAGGGGCATCTCGTCCCCCTTCTCATTCCGAGATTCCCTTGAGATGGGAATTCTAAGAAGGTCACTCACAAAGACCGCCTTGAAAAAAGAGAAATGAGAAAAACTCTTTAATGTGTACTTAAAGCGCACCACATCACACCAACAAAATTGCTTCGTATGCTATAAGGTTTCCATGGAACTTTACTATATTCAAATTATGAGCTTCAAAAAGTACTTGCGATTTTTTTTTTTTTATTACAAGTTGAGCTACACTCTCAATTAACAAAGAAGCAACTTGTGAGTAGACTTCTCCATGCACTGATACATGCTCACATAAAAAAGGGCATGCATGGATTCTTACAATCTCATAAATTTCCCATTGTTTGACCAATCTGATTTTCTTATTTTCCTGCTCCCATCAAATTCAACTTGTTGGAAAGGTTGGATTGAACTTGGAAGAGTAACTTGAACAAAAGACTTCTAATAAAGGTAACATACCACTAGGATGGCTACAACTAGACCCAAGATACTGCCAGCGAAGACATCGCTCCAGTGATGCTTGTAGTCCGATACTCTAGAAAGACCAACCAAGATGGCCGCCAGGGCACCGGCTAACTGCAGGAAAGGCCTGAGCAGGGTATCTCCAAATACTTCTGGTATCATTCGTGCTTGAAGATAAATCTGAAAAGATAATCATTGATAATTTGTTTCATTATAGTTATTTCGTAGAGGCAGGGGTGAAACCTGTTAATTATTTCTGTCAAGTATTTTTTTTTTTTCCAACAACAACCATATTACCATTACACTATTACATTTTTTTCTCTTCATGCATCTTAAAGATAAACTTTAGTACTGGTAATGCGATTGCATTGTGAAAGAAAAGGTGTGGAAAGGATCAGAAACAGTCGATCATGTAGCATGTAAGTATTGGTGTGCACTGCAAGGTTCTGGAGTCATCAAAATCATAATAAATTTGACCGAGTCTTTGTAAAGTAACAATTAGCACTGTACACAGAAAGCTATATAAGGGACAACACACATGGTGTCGGGGCTGGTACAACCTTGATTTCCTTGTCTTTCTATGCTCATTACTCAGCCAGTACACATATTCTTCCAAAATTGTTTGGCACATGTCATTTATTTGTAATCTTGAACATTCAGTGTAAGTTTGGTTTGATTCTGTGAGAATTAATTTTCTGTTTTTACCAGAACTGGAGTTTATCTTTAACAGTACATCGACTCGAACTGTAAACTTTTTGTGGGGCTTAGGAAGACATTTCTTTATATCAAACAGATTAATTCAGTTCATATTCCATGTGAATATTTGTTTTTTCTCATATAGGATAGTTCTTGCTATTGCCAATACCCCCACATGCCCATATGTGCGACCCTTTGAGGTACTCTCTAGGATACTTTACAATTCCATATAAGGAAATGGGATGAAAAAAAATTGGTAATAGGCTACTATATTTCCTCTTCGTACAACATCACATTGTTAAATTAACAGAGAATTATTATTTAGTCAATTTCTTTAGAGTAATAAAAACTATTTAGAATGCAAACACATTGTGGAACAATTTAGTTTTTTTGTAATATCTCAACTTTCCAAAAGGCTGTAAATATGAGCAGATTCCATGGCATTTACAAAAGAGCAACTTGAAAATGTGACCCGTGTTTTAGATTTAAACATCCAATGTCTAGCAAAAAAATCTAAAATTTGAGTTTTTACCATTCTCATTCATGGATTCACTATGTATGGTGAATCCATGAATGAGAATGGTAAAAACTCAAATTTATTGGATATGACTCAAGGTTGGTAATGGTAGTAGAAATCAGGTTCTATTGTGCTTCCCTGGGGAATGGGAATTCCCACTGTTCTTGTTTCGATTGTTTAAAGTGTGTTTCTATTCACCTCTTCTACATGCTGTTTATATTTTTACAATGCTCTAAAACGCCTGTGTGTTTTTTAAAGCTATTTCTCTTTCCCATGCTCTCTCCTCTCTCTCTTTCTCCAACACGTTAGAACAATCTATTTGTTGCATATGTTGAACCGACTAATCATGATTGCGTCTTTGGGTCACGTGTATGTCATATAAATACAGTCCATGAACGGTTCTTTTATTTCAGTTTTCTCGCTGCTATATCTGGAACCTTCCAATCACGTGTGCGTATGGGTCATGTGTATGTCATATTCCATGAACGGTTCTTTCATTTCAGTTTTGTCCTGTCTGAGTAGAAAGATTAGCATATTTTCTTTGTCTTTCTGACAAGATTCACACTACATCAGAGGATTTGAAGTCATTAGCTGGAACACATTATAATCCAACTAATTTGAAGGTAAGATTTGTCATGTGAATCAGCATTTATACATATTTCTCCAAAAGGCTAGTCCGGTATTTTAATATGTGATCTATATGGTGGCAGCGATATAGAACCTACTGGACAATATTTGTGAGCTTTGCATAATTTTGGAGAGATTTTGGAGGCCATGTTATCGACACACATTGGATTTCTACAGGTGCTCCTTTTTACAGTCCCATATGATGATTTACTGTGAGTAAAATTGGCATTGACATTTATGGAATTTGAACTATGAATGAATCATGCATACCCCGCATGATTTGGGAAAACCCTGGACAGGGCCAATATAATGCTGTTAAGATTTTTCACCAGCAGTGTGACTTATAAAGCAGGTTCTTTTGTTCACTAGCCACTGGTATCAATTAGCTCTACAACTCGTGGGGTCCGGAAGGTGACAATAAGAATCCGATCGTTGTTTGGGAGAAATAACACAGCTGAGGCCAAGAGCAATTCCATGTAGCTATAGGCTAATGACGCAATTGATTCCTGGCCTAGCTCAGGGGCGGATCCAGCTGGCGACAGGGGAGTGCATGGGCCCAATCGTGAGCAAATATTTACCGGCATAACAGCAGGCAGATACTTCGCTCAGTGGGGTGGTAGTGAGCATAATTTTTTTTTTTGCTCCCGAAAATTTGATCATTAAAACCCGAAAACCTCTCGTTAAAACTATACCCCACACTTTAACACAGGATTCAATGTAATCTGGTGGGGTGCCAGAACCCCATTTTCGTTTCTCTCGTTAGAACTTGAGAGAGCTTCTACTATTACACAGGCACCAATGTAATTCTGATGGGGTACCACTTCCTCAAACTTGGACAGAGCCTTGAGGCTCTGAGTGAGAGATTAAGATATTGGATTTCAGCTAGACTCTTCATCATCTATAATATTAGTGTAATCAAACTCTTACTGGGGCTCTGCCTGAAAGGAAATGAGAAGTAGGAAATAGGTATTTTACTTGTTTTAAGATATTTTCATGTCCAAAAGTCACTAATAAGTTAGATGAAGACCAAAACGAAAATTTGAACGTAGCAAAATGACCCATAATTGGCGATATAACAACAATTGTAACTCTGGCAGCGAACTCGGCAAACTAGCATGTGTATACTGCATGTGTCCCTTCTCCCTTCATTTCCCCCTCTACCATGCTATCTCTCTCTCTCTCCCCGTGTCCACACACAACATTTTCTGCAATTAGCCGTGATTAGTTATATCGTTTCGGGATAGTTATACAATAAATTGTATGTGTGGACGCTTGCTAACTATACGTCGTATAACGAAGCGTCATATAACAAAACGATGCAAAAACCTGCGTTTCGTTATACGACGTATAACTAATCACGCCTAATCACAAAATGTGTTGTGTGTGGACGTAACTAGTAAAACTAGTCAAGCTAGAGTGGTATAACTGGGCGGGGCTTAATGTGACCTCGTGCGAAAGGAGACCTGACCTCTCATTTTCGCTTCCATTCCATGACCGCAGTAGCAAACTGCGCACCTATACGACTTTCGCTGTAGAGTATTGTGTGTACACCCTGGAATTTATATGATGATTCTTTATATGACTTTTCGTTATAGAGTTTCGGGATAAATTCTTTAAATTCTTTTGTGTGTGGACACGCTGTCTATCACCTCATCAAGGTCTCCGTGGGGGTGGATTACAGCGCTAGTGTTTACTTAGGGCTTGGCCGATAATTCGTTNGGGGGGGGGGGGGGAGAGGATTGGGTAGTGAGCACTAATTTTTTTGGGGCCCTCAAAAACTGAGCAAATTTTAGACCGGCGCGATTTTCAATTTTTATTTTTCGGGAGGAAAAAAAAGGGAAAAAAGTTGGGCCCCCTCCCCTAAGAAATCCTGAATCCGTGCCTGGGTTTCAGTACTTAGGTTCAGACGACTTTAAGTTTAGGTCATGGTTTTAATCTTCAACGTTATCTTATCGTAAGGGACCTTGCAGATGCACTTGTAGTTGAAAAAAAACTATAAGTATACTTGAAGTTAAAAGTCATGAGCGACTTTTATTCTAAGCTAGTTAGAACAATACCGAAGAGCAGCAACCTTACTTGTGTGCTGTGTGGAAACAATTAACTTTGAGGTTACGCCAGCTTGTAGTTAGAACGAATGCTTTCCGTTTGTAGTTTAAAACCATAAATGCTTTTTGTTTCGGTCGTGTGTGAACCCTCACCATTGTATATCACAGGAAGGTTTCGCAACTTAGGGTTTAAACCTACGACTCTACCATGTGATCAGAGCTGCTTAAATAAAAAATGCGATACTTACAATCCAGTATGCGAAGAAGTAGAATGCAGAAGACGCGTGTCCAGATGGAAATGATAATCTGCAAAAAGAAAAGAAAACATTAAAAATATGGATTGGAATGTATTGGGAGGATTTACACACCAGCTTTATCATACATGATTTTAACGTGTAAAAAAAAGCAGAATAGGGATTTTATTCCATGTACGGATTTACTAGATTTTTCCTCACTTACCGTACCTAAAAAACTACTAGTATAATGCAACTACAAACTATCATGTACTGCATTTGGGGAATTCATAACAATGGCCATTTTTGTGGCAGGGAACTACCGCAAATGCCACAAATGCAATGTTAAATTTCACTACGTTGTGTCATGATATTTTACAGAATCTCAACGAATCATAACTTACGATTCAATGTTATCTTGTATTAAATTTAATTATTTAATTAAAATGTATTAAGTTTAATTAACAATCTACATCATCTTTAATTTTAATTCCACAGCGATATGGCACGCCAAGTAGTAAAAGTAGATCCAGAGATACACTGCATTTCTTTGAGAGAGTTTCCCAGGGACCTCCACCCCCCAGAATCCCGGGATAACTGTTACCTGGCGATGATTTTTTCAACGGAGAATAGGGAAATCGTTTACAGTAAAATACGATCAGAGCTGAACACAGACCTGGCGAGGTTTGATCCTCAACGTGAATTTTCTGTTCGTTTAGGGAAGGGAAGTGTGGCAAAGCACAAGAAATTGGTCATGAAGATGTTAGGAGAGCAAGTTTGTCAGGGTGATCTCAAGCATCATCTGCCTGCCAGTGTGGTAAAAAAAAGAAAAACCCAGTGGGTTTGGGCTCATAAGGGTCGGTTACGTTACTGGAGGAACAACGAAAAGGATGGCTATGATGTAATACAAATCCTCAATGATATAGGCACGATCCCCCACCAGGAGCCAGGGAGAGTTGGTAGAAGAAGGGAAGGTCAAAGAGATATATGTATGGGCAACCAGGAGCCAGGGAGACTTAATAGAAGAATGGAAGGTCACAGAGATATACGTATGGGCAACCAGGAGCCAGGGAGACTTGATAGAAGAATGGAAGGTCAAAGAGATATACCTATGGGCAACCAGGAGCCAGGGAGACTTGACAGAAGAATGGAAGGTCACAGCGATATACGTATGGGCAACCAGGAGCCAGGGAGACTTGATAGAAGAATGGAAGGTCAAAGAGATATACGTATGGGCAACCAGGAGCCAGGGAGACTTAATACAAGAATGGAAGGTCAAAGAGATATAGGTATAGGCAACCAGGAGCCAGGAAGACTTGACAGAAGAATGGAAGGTCACAGCGATATACGTATGGGCAACCAGGAGCCAGGGAGACTTGATAGAAGAATGGAAGGTCAAAGAGATATACGTATGGGCAACCAGGAGCCAGGGAGACTTAATACAAGAATGGAAGGTCAAAGAGATATAGGTATAGGCAACCAGGAGCCAGGAAGACTTGACAGAAGAATGGAAGGTCACAGCGATATACGTATGGGCAACCAGGAGCCAGGGAGACTTGATAGAAGAATGGAAGGTCACAGAGATATACGTATGGGAAACCAGGAGCCAGGGAGACTTAATACAAGAATGGAAGGTCAAAGAGATATACGTATAGGCAACCAGGAGCCAGGGAGACTTGGTAGAAGAATGGAAGGTCTAAGAGATTTAGGTATGGGCAACCAAGAGCCAGGGAGTCTTGGTAGAAGAAGGGAGGGTCAAAGAGATATACGTATGGGATACCAGGAGCCAGGGAGACTTGATAGAAGAATGGAAGGTCAAAGAGATATACGTATGGGCAACCATGAGCCAGGGAGACTTGGTAGAAGAAGGGAAGGTCAAAGAAATATACGTATGGGCAACCAGGAGCCAAGGAGACTTGCTAGAAGAAGGGAAGGTCAAAGATATATACGTATGGGCAACCAGGACCCAGGGAGACTTGATAGAAGAATGGAAGGTCAAAGAGATATACATATGGGCAACCAGGAGCCAAGGAGACTTGCTAGAAGAATGGAAGGTCAAAGAGATATACGTATGGGCAACCAGGAGCCAGGGAGACTTGGTAGAAGAATGGAAAGTCACAGAGATATACGTATGGGCAACCAGGAGCCAGGGAGACTTGGTAGAAGAAGGGTAGGTCAAATACCTCCCTACAATATTCCATAATTCTTTAGATGCCACACAAACACTTGCCTTGTGCCACTGCTACATCGCATTTTCCATTGGATAGATATAGCAAAGGCTCCAAGATTATTTAAGTTTCTTTTATACAAGATTGTGATGGAGCTAATTAATACTGCCAAATCAAGAACTTTGCAAAGCCATTGTGTTCCACAAAGCAATTCCTCTGCCTTTAAATGCACATGTGGAAAAAAAAAGTCTGTGCAGAGGGGTTAATAAAGTAACCTGTGTTATAAGGGACAGTTGATGAGATATTTGACTATTTAAGCTGGAATGGTAGATACACTAGGTATCTATCTTTCACAACAACAACAATTCAGGTCATTGATGGACTGAAAATAATTAGTGTGTCGTGAGATATCATTGAACATTCTATATCAACAGCAACAATAAAATTCACCTTCAGAAGTGTAAGTAATTAACTTTGATTTCTGGTAAATTCCTGAAAAAGCTAACAACTTAACCACATTACTTTAAAGAGATGGTTGAGTTCTGGGAAGAGGTAAAAAATAATTTGTGAGCGTTATCATTGTTATCATGCAAGGGTGGAAGAACATCAGATTAAACATGTTCCTTGAAAAGCATGGCTCTTCAAATGCCTTCATATTCTAAATATGACATAAAATACGTAAAAATCGGGGGGGGGGATTTTTTCGCCATGTGCTCGTGTAGTCCCATGTACATCATTCTGTGTACAGTACTTGTAACTTTGCCAAGATTTGGCCAAATTTCTTATCATTTTGATGATTCCAGAACCTTGCAATACACACGAATACTTTTATACTAGATGATCAACCTTTTCTGATAGATTCCACACCGTTTCTTTCACAATGCAATCACATGACCAGAACTCAACTTTATCTTTAATGGACATGGAATTGATGAAATGTTTTAAGACAAAATAAACATAGAACTTTTGAGAGTTTCTGGGTATTATGTGTTTGATCAGGACTCCAAAATTTTACAAAAAAATATTTGGTGATGTTTCTGTTTTACTTGATTTAGGCACTTCATATTTTGCTTAACAAACACAATTTAAGATAGAAAATTGAGGCGAGGCCACAAATACTAGATGTCACTTAGGGAAATGGCCGAAGCAAATTCTCAATTTAGTCAAAAAATAATTAGGCTGTCATTTAATACCGTTGGTGCTTTCTGTTGCATTTGGTTTCTTGTTTCAATTTAGTTGGTCGACAAGGGTGTTGCTATTGGGGAAGAGATAAGGGGTGTGAGAACCTCCATCAAGCCTTGCATGCATTTCTTTTTAATGTGACTGTCTTTCTTCATTCTGCTTTGTTTTTCAATTTTTGTACATTAAATGGCAAATTTGAACCAAAATTACACCGCCCCCCTCCCTCTTCCTAAACGATCTAGCAACATCCTCACTCATCAGAATCATACTAAAATGGGAAACAATGCTTAATATTAATTTGTTTAATTGTTAAAATTTTGCACAAAGTTGCATTTCAAGATTTCAATAATAATCATATTATTCTGGAGATTGAAATACGATTGCAAAGCCAGAAATATAAAAGATCAAATAAAGGAACTATTGATAAAAACTACAATACATATTCTATCATTTATCATGCAAAACACACAAAATCTAAATTCAGGAAAGGCCTAGCCTTTTTTTCCCCTTCATTTTGTGATAAATGTTGTTGTCTTTCAAGTGTACAAACAAAAATTTGTTTTAAATGTTTTCTTTGGGTGATCCATAGTCCTGGTCATTAGTCGGTGGTATAGTTCCTATTGTCATTGTATTTTTTATTGTACTTCATTTTCTTGTATAATATCTGTTATTGTTCTATCGTACTCCTTTTGTGTAAATAAAATTGAAATCCACTTTAGTTATAAAATAGGCTTAGTGACACAAATATGAAAGATAAGAGTTAGATTCCAAGACCTTGCAGGCTAGCTATACTAAAGATCTGCTAGTCTACCAAAAAGTTCACGGGATTCCACTTGCCCTGAGTAATATAAAATCCATAGAACTTGAATCAGACACTGAGACAGCTGAAATTGGCATGCCCTGAAATTCCTGGCTGTGCATGAGTACCGGTATGCGTATGCTGGATATCCATGGTAACGTGGGATATAACTTTGTTTACGCTTTTTCTGCAATATCGTGCTTGCATCAAACATTTGTACTGTCATGTGACGTGTATTGACCAATCACGATGCTTAAAATACTAGAACCATTTTATACAGATATATAACGTCACTAATGTATCCCATAGGCTCTGTACTGTAGCTATCAGATATGTGTGCGGGTGTGTGTGTGTGTGTGTGTGTGTATTGGGTTTTTACAGACGTGTATCAGGATTGTGTGTATGTTAAACCTTTATGGCAGAAAGTGACAGAAAGATTTGATTTGACTGAACTTCAAAATGCAGAGTGGAAAGATATACATGTTGGGATTGTGGGAAAGGATCTTGATAAAAAATGTTGCAATACAATTATTTTTATTTTAAAATACATTATTTTTCGATACAGGT